>JAJOOO010024886.1:0-16627 GCA_029582685.1 Solanum piurae | reverse complement strand
AGTAATTCTTCAAGAGCAAAACTAACATACACAAATTTATTGCGAGGATCCAAAACAGAAGCAATAAAAAGCATTTTGTTCATCTTTTCAGGAGTACCCCAATATTTCTTGAACTTTTCTTTCATCCCCAAAGCCATTTTACTCAAATCAACTTCATCACTTGTCATACATACTTTCAAATATGCATCAAGCTCACATATATCCTCAAAATGAACATTACAAGTAACATACCGTGAACCTGAAATTTTCAATGTGAGCTCATAATTTTTTTCAAGAAACTTTGTGACATTCTTCACATTAGTCCAATCCTCATTTTGAATTGAACCTGCAATACTTCCATCTTCACAAACATCAGTAGCAAGAAAAGATTTAAAATTACCATCATAAAGATCAAACCTCTCAAAAGTTTTCTCAAACTTTTTTGTCGTGTCCAACATCAAATAGGTGGAATTCCACCTAGTAGGCACATCTAAAGACAACATTTTATCACTTTCTATCTTTTGCATTTCAATACATTTCAAGAAGTTTCTTGTCCTTGTAGAAGATGATCTAACATATTTTACCATTTGTCTCACCCATTTGATAGAAAGACCAATTTCTTTCAAACCATCTTGCACAATTAAATTAAGTATGTGAGCCATACATCTCACATGAAGATGCTTACCATCCATCATATTAGTTCCCCACTTATCTAATTTTTTGGACAACTCTAAAACCGCCACATTATTTGAAGAGGCATTATCAACCGTAACAGTAAAGACATTTTCCAAATTCCAATCAAGTAAACAATTACTAATACACTCAGCCAAATGCTCACTTTTATGACTAGTGATAGGAAAAAAATTCAATATTCTTTTATGAAGCACCCAGTCCCTATCAATAAAGTGAGCAGTCAAACACATATAATTGATTCTTTACACCGAAGTCCATGTGTATGTTGTGAGACAAATTCTTGGTTGTATTTCTCTAAAAGACTTTTTCAAAACTATTCTTAATTCACCATAAACTTCATAAGAATCCCTTGTTATGGTTCTACGAGAAGGAATCCGAAACAAAGGTTGGACTTTATTGATAAACTTCTTAAAGCCTTCTTTTTCAACAAAATTAAAAGGCAGTTCATCCAAAATTATCATCTCAACTAAAGATCTCCTAGCTACCTCTTGTTCAAATTTCCAAGTTTCTATCGAAGAACTGTTACTTTGAATATTTAACAATTTTTGAATACCAGGTGCAACAGGCGGGGACTTATACACTTTACATCGGTTAGTCAAATATTGTCTCAGTCCACTTGTTCCATTTCTAGTTGTATTAGCAGCATAGTATTGTTTACAATGTAAACATTTTGCTTTAACTAATACACCATTTTCAAAAACTTTTTCAAAGTGTTGCCAAACAAAAGATCTAGGATCCATTTCTTTTTTTTTGTTTCCTCTGTGCCAATTGACGCATCATTGCTATTAGTAGGTGTATTATTTGTAGAATCAGCCATACTTATTTGACTTTGATCAGCCATACCCACATTTAATTGATTTTGTTCAGCCATCTATATAATTTTTTTTTATTTCACTATGAATTCACACACTAAGTAACTAGTATCAAAAGAAAAAATCAAAAATAAAAATAAATGGAAAAAGAAATATTCATTTTGAAACTATGTAACTTAAAATGAAAGAAGAAATATTGACAATACCTGATGGTGGTCGCCGCCTCGCCGGTCGCTGGTGATCGCTGGCTGCTGTGTGATGCTTGTCGCTGCTGCGTGATGTTGGTCGGCGGTCGCTGCTGTGTGGTGCGTGCTGGTCGGCGATCGCTGCTGCGTGGTGCGTGCTGGTCGGCCGGTCGTTGGCTTGTTGCTGATTGCCAGTCTCCGGAAGACGTGGAAAGTTGGATCGTGGAAATTGGAATCAGAATGTGCAGCTGCTAAGTGCTATGCCTATTCCTAATTTCCAATTCTGCTGACTACTAGGAAATTAGAAAAGTAAAAGGGTAAAGTTTGAACTTTGACCTAATTGATTTTTGCCTATTTAATATTTATTATTTGATATTAATAAAATATTAATAATATTATAAATATAATATAATATATTTCGGTAAACTGAAATACCGAATAGTATAAAATCAAATACCAAAGATTGAATCGAAAATTGAAATATCGAAACCGAAATAATTTGGTTCGGTGTTTCGGTTTCTCGGTGTTTATGCCCACCCCTATCTGTGGGCATCAGGTTTAGTGATCACGCCAGTCATGCCTTTATACCCCTGACAAGGTATATCGGGCCCTTCAATGGAGTGTATACATTGGACACCACAGTTAGCTCACGTGGTGGTTATGTCGGTTACTAGTAGCTCCCACAGTCAGACTCTAGTGCATGTGACCAGGTTTTTCATTTATGCTTCAGTATTCTCTCAGTATGTTATATACTTGCTCATTGCATTCAGTTCATTCCTTTTTCAGTATATTTCAGTATTTCTATCATGTTCAGATTATATTGTTGCTCAGTATGCTTTGTTCAGCTTTTATCCTATCATGCATGCTCAGTACCTTCAAAGTAATGACGCATGCCATGCGCTACATCTTTTCGTGATGTAGGTTCAGGTCCTCAGCACTCAGATCACGGATAGATCGGTTCCCGATCCATACATTCAGCAACTTCGGTGGTGAGTCCTCATACTTCGAGGACAATAGACATATTTTCTACATTCAGTCTTTTATTTCAGCTTCAGTTTTGCTAGAGTTAGCTGGGGGCATGTCCCAACAATTCTAGTCAATAGAAGCTTTTTCAGACATAGTATTAGATTCAGCTTTAGCTTTTGGGTGATTATTTAGTATCACTAAACTCTTAGAAGTTTTATTTATATATTCATATCAGTATTAGGTATTCCCCCATCTTTCAGTTATCTCATATTTTAGCTTCCGCATAGTATCTCTTTATTCAGTTTTGTTTATCATGCTTATGATATGCCAACAAGATGGTTAGCTTGGGGTCACTCGTGATCCTAGGTCCCGTGTTACGTCAAGGGGGTAGCCTCGGGACGTGACAAAGAGCTTTAGTTATTTCATGCGGCAACTGACCTGAGATCATAGAGTTTTAGAAAATAAAGAAGGTTTTTGAATCTTATAGTTGGAATTAAAGAGTTTTTGAAAAAAGAAAGGATACATTCTTTTTTAAAACTTTAAAAAAAAAATAGGACAAACAAATTGAAACAGAAGAACAAAAAGATACTCTTGGCGTATTTAAGTAAGGTCTATTAGAGCATGTTTGACATTGAGGTTGGGAAGTCAGAAGTGTTTTATTTTTCTTAGAAAAAAACACATTTTCTTTTGAAAAATTAAGTGTTTGACAAATTCTTAAAACTGTTTTTAAATGAAAGCAGAAGCAGTTTTTCTGCTGTTGGAAAAAAGCTAAAAAAAATTGTTTTTTTAGAAAAAGTAGAAGCAGATTTTTAAGACTAAAATATCCCTTACATATGTACATATTTATCAATATATCACTTATTAATTAATTAACATATTTCATAAGTTTGATTAATTTTCATTCAAGATTTTTTTTATTTTTATTTTTATATGATAAATTTTTATTTTATTTATGTTTGTATATTATTATTTATATTTTATTTTGTATATATTATTTTACACAATTAGAAATAAAAGTAACAACAATATTTTTGCAGGATTAACAAGACGAGAAAATGTAACAATTAAAGATTAAAACCCTCCCAAAAAAAGTAACAAATAACAATTTTTTCTTTTCTTAATTTACGTATTATTTTATTTTAATTTGAATTTTTTAAAACTCTAGAGTATTATAACAAAAAAGAGGATATTAGCTAAAATTGAATCCAAAAAAATAGTAAAAAAATAACAAAAAAGAAATTCTCTTTTTAATATTTTTCAACAATTTTTATCTATTTATAATATTGATTGAAAATTTGAATATGTACATTTTAATTAATTAAAATAAAAATGTAATTAAAGTTTCTGTATTAGATGTTTAAAATTGTTTCTCCGTATAAAATAATGTTAATATTAAAACCACATTGATACTTGCCTTTTTCGTAATTTGATTCTAAAAGGACTTTTTTTAAAAATTAGCCAAACACAAATTGTTTTTAAAAAGCATTTTTCTGAACAGTTATTTGAAAAACACGCTTCTAAAAATAAGTGATATTTAGCAGCAATGTGAAACAGACTCTTAATTTCCTCTGTGTGTTACAAAAGTTGAGGTACCATGTACTAAAGGTGATTCACATGTAAACAAATTACACACTTCACATTTCAAATTCAAATAGAACTATTCGAACTTAAATTACACACTTTTACATTGTCAAATTGAAATAGAACTATTCAAACTTAAATTAATTGTAGCCACAATTTATTACATCACGTAAAAACGTGGGAACCCTACATCATATGAGACGTCAAATTAACGATGTATAATTTAAATGAATTATATGTGACTTCTGAATACGGAAACTATGTATTACTATATACTAACATGTTATTTTGTTATCCAGGGTTCAGTAAATTAAGACAGCTTCCCAACCTGAAAGTAGTAGATTTGCAACATAATCCGATCCATCCAAAAGTTTTAGTATCATCTTTATGTTGGATTTCATCTCTTGAGGTTCTAAAACTTGGTGCAGATGTTGATACCTCTTTCAACGTACCGACGACATATAATAGCAGTATATTCCTCCTACATAAACTCTACATATGAAACTGTGGCCATTTTTGCAATATAATACTTAGTATAGTTGTAATTTTTGGATGAAGGCATGAGTAAGAAATGTGGAGGGCTAAGCAACTTAAGAGGAATGTGAGATCACATAGCATTGGGTTCGTTCATCCACGCACCAATCATGATTAAATTCAGCGTATTTACATTCTTGAAGGTAGGAAATATGAGTTCTTGATGAATGTTGTTGAAGTTTCGTTTGAATCTTGATTTATGAGTGTTGGAGGAGTTCTTGAGATGATTTGATGAGATTTAAGGTTGCTTTTGAGTAGATTCTTGTATACTTTGGTTGGCGTATGAAGTTTGGCCTCTAGGGCACCGCACCACTCAGTGCGCTCCAAGCCAGCTTCTGTAGTTAGGGATCCAGCGCCCTGCACCACTCAGTACACTAGGGTTGCCAGGTCCTCTACCCTTTCCCTCTTCTTTTCGTTTGAGTTCCCTCGAATCGAACCTATGTTTTCTAGTTGTTTTATACACTCTAAGGTACGTTTAAACACCGAAAGATCATCTATAACATGAGGTCGTAACCGTTGAATCCATAATCCAAATTCAAGGTAGAGCTAAGAGTCAAGTCAAGAAAGTTCTTATAATTTTTCAAAGTCTTTTACAATCGTTTTAAACTTGTTTTAAAGACTTAAGCACTGAGTTTGAGAATGAGTAGAACCAAGTCCATTTCTTTAAAAATGAAGTATAGGGATTAAGTACTCCCAAAGAGCAAATATTTTCACATTTAAGATAAGAGGAAACACCAATTTCCAAATAAGTTTTCATGAGTAATTTTGAGTTCCATCTCTTTTAAGAGATAAACTTTTTGAGTAATAACCTCAAACCACAAAGAAAGAGTTATGTTTTTAAATATGTGAGCTGAGTATATTTTGAGAGTAGTATTGAGCTCCGATATGGGGACGAGTTCATAATAACTTAAGTCTCCATAAACTATGTAGCTAACGGGGGTAGAAAGGGTCATACTTTTTAGATGATTCCTTAATGTTTTTTTGGCATAGACTAGTGGATCCACTTAATTGAGGCGTTCTATATCCCGACAAGTTATAGGACTGTTCTGGTAGCGTGAGTAAGACATTGTATCATCACATAGCTCATAGTGATGGTTGTCGATTAGAGAAACTCCCAAAGAATTATATCACTTTATATATATAAATTGAGTTGTTATTGTATTCTTTTTCAATACATTGAGTTGCTACCTACTGTTTAAATGCTTTATATAAACTGCACCTTTACTGTTGCTTATTTCTGCATTGAGTTGAGTATCCATGAGTTGAGTAAAACTGAGGTAAGCTTTCTTTAAGATTCCAGTTCAAGCTTATGTCATGTTTAGTTTTCCCCTCACATGCTTATACAATCAATGTACTGATGCCATTTGACCTGCATCTTTTTATAATGCAGATACAGGTAACCAGGATTAGCATCCAGCGCTTCGTTGATCCAGTTGAGCATTTCAGAGTAATTTGGTGAGATTCCTTGCTTTCCGGAGGATCCCTTTTTATTATTGCTTTGTTATTTCAGTTGTTAGGATGATTAGGGGTCTTGTCCCGACATCCCTCCCAGTATTAGAGGCTTCATAGACAGTTAGACATTAGTAGTTCTTTAGCCTTTGTATTTTAGTTGTTTTGTTATCAGACTTGAGTTGCCTTATTGGCCAGTTGAATGTTTCCTTTTATAACATTCTAGTTTATTTCATGAACTTATCTTTGTTGAGTAAAGTCTTCCGCTGAGTAGTAAGTCAAGCCAAAAGTTCGCTTGGGGCTAACAATGGTTCTCAAGTGCCAGTCCCTCCCAGGGTGTAGGCTCGGGGCATGACATATTTTATGTCCTATGTTGGAAAATTATGAAAATTTAGTCTTTGGATTGACTTTGGTCAACCTTCGGGGTTTGGATTCTTGTATAGAAATTCTGAGAGTTCCGTTGAATTCGGGGTATGATTATAGGCCTTAGTGAGATCTTGGTTGAATTTTCAAAGATCCCAATCTTGATTTGGCATTTTTAGGCGTTATGTTTCATGGATGTCGGGGCAAGAAGGCCTCAATTCATGTTTCGACGGTTCCATTGAATCTAGATTGTCAAGTATAGTTAATTTGCATATATGGTTTGTGTGTGCGGGGTTCCGAATGAATCCCGAGGGTTCTTTCGGTGATTTTTGTGTTGGTTGTATGTTGTTGTTGTCTGATACCTTCGCTTTTGCAGTGGCATCTTCGCTTTGGTGAAGATTGCGTTAGCAAGGTGGGCTTACATTCACGAAGGGTTAGGTGGACTGACCTCCACTTTCGCAAAGACTCCATCGCTTTTGCGACCTTCAGTTCTACGAAGGTCGGTTCGCAATCGCAATGGCCGAGCTTTAGATGAGTTTGCAAAATGGGCCCTTTTGTGACATCAGAGAGGGGTTTTGACCTATAAATTGCTTGGTAAAACCCTTGGAAGCGATTTTGAAGAGTTTTCATGTGCTAAATTATTTGGGTAAGCTTTTATGACCCTAAAACTTCATTTACCTTTGATTATTTATGGATTTTAGCATTAAAACGTAGGATTTTTTATTTGCAAATGACAAGGTTTTTCAAGAACTTGAGTTCTACTAAAATGGTGATTGTGAACTGATTTTAATCATATTTTTGAAATGGTTTTCACCATTGAGTTCCAAATGTCTTGGCTATTGTTTTCAAGTAAAGATTCCTGAATTTAAACCTCAATTCAGAATTGGATTATTGAGTTGATTGCCCATTTTTCAAATGTATGAATAGGGAGTTGTTATTTCCAGAATCTTATTGTGGTTACTTGATTGAACTAAATTGTTGGGCATTGGATATCTTGCGCGCGAAAGGGGAAGACTCAAGTTTTGGATTGACTAATTGATTGCATTAAGCGCAAGTGATCTCTTAAACTTTATAATCTAGTAGAATCGTCTATTTCCCTTCATTATGTGTGTTTGGAAGTAATGAGAATGAGGTGATGGGTATTATACTCTCTCTTTTAATTAAAAAAAATTGTGACATCACACTCCACATGGACAAAATATTTTACCTTGACAAAAATTAAATAAATTATTAGTATTAGTGAAAGTTGAAAATTTAAAGTATTACTATCCCCCACCCCATTATTTTAGTCTTTTTTTGAAAAAAAAATTCATCAAATATAACCATGTCATTTTTGAATTATCATCAACTATAGTCAAGAAAAATTTATAACCATTGTGAGTAGCAGTCTTATATGATCCCCAAACATCTAAATGCAGTAAATCAAACACATTAGCAGCTCTAGACATGCTTATCTGAAATGGTAATCTAGTTTACTTTGCAAGAGGGAAACTATACACTCATTACATGAACCAAGATCAACATTCTCTCCATACAAAGACATGTGTTTCAACACCTTCATTGAGGGATGTCCTAGCCCTGTTATGCCAAAGCAGATAGTGATTATTTGAATGTTGTGTCATGGTTACTATCCCATCATTCATGTCTTTTCCGCATGGGATATGAGTAGGGACGTAGTATAGACCATCAATCTCCTTACCAATCCCCTTCACCTTCCCATTGGAGAGGTCCCGAATGACAAAAAACTCGAGGAAAAATTTAATTGAGCATCTCAGTTGTCTTGTTAGCTGTGAGACTGAAAGTAAATCATACTTAAACTTAGGCACAACTAAAACATTCTTCAATATGCCATCACTAACAACTTTGCATTCACCAACATGTGTTACTAAGGAGTGCTCACCATTAGGTAATTGTACTTTCCTACCCATACGACTAGATATAGAGCTCAACCTAAAGTTTTTAGATGTGATATGACATGTGGCACCTGAGTCTAATATCCACTTTTCTGGATTTTCTGTTTTTCTACTTGTTACTATTAAAGCATTAGGATTGAAAATTATACCTTCTATGTTAATCATGTCCATTGCAGCTCCTGAGCTTGAAGTTGGTTCCTCCATGTCCATCATCTTCTTATATTGATGGTACATGTGTTGCTCCTGGATCATAGGTGCAAAAGCATCAACTGAGGCTCCTTCATATCTAGTTGAATCTCCTTCATGTCTGCCAGTATTAACTTGTGTTCCAACATTCACCTGATTCACAATGTCTTGTTGCTTATTGGCTTGATTGGCTATTGGTCATGACTTCTTCTTAAACTTCCAGTTATGAGGGTATCCAATCAACCTAAAATAGTCTTCCTTAATGTGATCTTGAAGTTTACAATAGTCACAAATTTGATCCCAGTTTTTCAGGCATACAAAGCAGAAGGCTATGTAATTATGTGAATTTGCAGTCATTCGTTGTCTCTCGTTGATGAGTCTAGGATGTCAACTCTTTTAGGGCTTAATATTCTTAGTTTTAGTGTCCTCAATGCCTATCTTATGCTCTAACCTGATGTTTATGTACTATTTTACAGTTATGAAGGTAAAAGAGCAAGGTAAGGATATTACCGAGAAAAAAGAAGCGGAAAAATTGAAAAAGCTGACTAGAACACGTCTTTGACTTCGTAATTGAATTCTCTACCGTATCACTCCCTGTGGGATCGACCCCAACTCTTTGTTGGGTTTATACTAGATTGTGATCGCCTACACTTAGAGTTAGATGAAACGTTGAGAGTTATCACTCATCTATCATGGTCATAACATATACCTTTACCACATTAGGCAAAGGATATATCATTAAAATCTGATTATGCATGACTATAAACTTCATTCAATCCCATCAAAAAAGCAAACAACCTTTAAACAAGCTAGATGATTCACATAGGTTCAAGATTTATCACATTTGCATGAAGGTGGAGGAACAAGAGCATCAAATTCATCCCACAACAATCTTAATTTAAAAAAAATAAGCATAAACTATCAAATTGCCTTGATGAATCGTGCAAATCTCCCTGTGCAATTGATAACCTCTTGATCCCAGTGGCGGACACATGATTTTTATTCAGGAGGTTCGAATATAAAAAGTAATATGCAAAAAGGTTGATTAAAAGGAGCTTAGCAGCGAAAGACAAGATTAGTTTTAACTCACTAAATTTTAACTCGTTTTGTCATGTTTCATTTAATATTTCTTCCTACTTATGTCTTGCTTCATCGAGCCTTTTTAAAATCCATTGTGCTTTTAGAAAAAAAATACAGTAGTTATTTTTGAGTTGTAGCCAAACTTCTTTTCAAAAGTTGAAACATAACTTTCTCCAAAAGCACTTTTGAAAATTTTGGCCAAGCACAAATTTGATCTCTAATATTGACGAGAAAACAAATTGAATTTATTAGCCAAACATAGAATATTAATCTACAACATATGTTTTTGTGAAAACACTTTTGATAAAAAGTACTCCTCAATCCTCATAATAACAATTTTTATAAATTTGGCCAAGCTATTAATTTTTATAAATTTGGCCAAGCTATTAATTTGTTGTTTCTTATTTTTGACTCTATCATATAAGCATTAAGAAATCTGAGCACACTGGAGTACCTATACTTGATGGGAACATCTTTAAATGACAACTTTCTCCCAAACATTGGACAAATGACTTCTCTTAAAGTGTTCAGTATAGCTTTTGGTCGCAATAATGGCACCCTCCCTAATCAAGGTAATGTGTTTTTCTATTCTTTTATCTAATGCCTGCATTTCATGACTATAGGTTTGATTTTCTCGATCATGTTCAATTGGTCAAATATTTTGGAAAACATTTATACTAGAAAAACAAATTCCGAGGAAAATAATTTCCTAATGAAAGTAGGAAAAAACAAACTCTACAAGTGACATTCACCTTCCTAGCTCCAACACATCTCATATTCACCTTCCTCTCACATTCCAAATTATTTGTTTAGATTATATACAAATATTTTTAGAATACTATTTTTTGCTTACGTACCAAATATAAGAAAATAATTAAAAAAAATCCACCTATTTTTCTAAAAATATTTTCCTTCGTATCAAACACACCCATAGACATAAAAATAAATAAATAATAAGATGTGGCTTATTATAGAAAGTTGTTTTTAGCTAAATATCTCTGAACCTATATATATATAGGTTGGTGTGAACTCAAACACATTGAAGAGCTGGATTTTACCGTTAATAATTTTGAGGGAGCACTGCCTTCGTGTCTTGGAAACATGACATCACTTCGATGGTTAAGTTTGGCTGAGAATTACTTCATGGGTGATATAGCGTCACATTCTATTTGGAGGAGACTCACATCACTTGAGTACCTCGATATTTCTTCTAACCAATTTGAAGTTCCACTGTCATTCAGCCAGTTTTCCAACCATACAAAACTGATCAATTTGAATGTTGGTTATAATACAATAATTACAGATACTGAATTCCAAAATTGGATCCCAAATTTTCAGTTGGAGTTTTTTGGTACCGAGGGATGTATAAACCTTCACAAATTCCCTTCTTTCCTTCACTACCAATATGACTTGAGGATCCTTCTTATTTATGAAAATCAATTGCAAGGAAACTTTCCAACATGGTTGTTAGAAAATAACACCAGACTTGCAGCGATCTATGGTGGAGATAATGCTTTCAACGGACCATTCAAGTTGCCATCGAATCGTCACCTCCATCTAGAGACGATTGATGTTTCTAATAACAAACTAAATGGACATATTCCAGCAAATATGAGTTTAGCCTTTCCGAAGCTTACTTTTTTGAACATGTCACAAAATTATCTTGAAGGTCCTATACCTTCCAAGTTTTGTGGCATTCATTTAGAATTCCTAGACCTATCTGCCAATTTCTTGTCCGGAGGAGTTCCTAGTGATGTGGCAATTGGTTCTCCACAATTGTTCTACCTTCGGTTGTCAAACAACAAGCTTAAAGGAAAAATATTTTCGGAGGAGGTCAGGCCACATAAATTATCCTTTTTGTATTTGAATGACAATAACTTTGAAGGACCACTACCTAGGAACATTTTTCTCAGATCCCTTATTGTACTGGATGCTAGCACGAATAACTTCACTGGGGAGATTCCGAGATGGATTATGGATAATACAAGATTATTACAACTTGATTTGTCAAAAAATCATCTCGAAAGTTTAATTCCAGCTGAGATTTGCAATTTGAAGAGTATATATGTTTTAGCTATATCCGAAAACAGGCTTTCAGGCTTTATTCCTTCTTGTGTGAGTTCTTTACCTCTCAAACACATCCATCTGGAGAAAAATCAATTGGGTGGTGAATTGGGACATGTACTTTTCAACTTCTCTTCTCTGATAACTTTGGATCTTCGGTACAACAATTTTACAGGAAATATCCCACACACCATAGGCTCTCTTAATACTCTCAACTACCTTCTCCTTAGCCATAACCAATTGGAAGGAGAGATTCCAACTCAGATTTGTAAGCTGAATAAGTTATCTATCGTGGATTTATCTTTCAATAAGCTTTACGGTCCACTCCTACCTTGTTTGGGTAACTTAACACAAGCCAAAAACGATGCAGAGATAAGAATGGCCTATTATCCTACGATTTCTAGGGATTCATGGTTAACCTTTTTGGGCTGGATAGGTTCGAAAAGGCACTACTACAATCATCATGGACTTATTATTATCTCATTTTATATGGATGTGGAAACTCAGGTCCAATTTTCAACAAAAAGAAACTCATACACTTATAAGCGAAGCATCCTAGAATATATGTCGGGTATTGATCTTTCAAGTAACAGATTAACAGGTGAAATTCCCGCTGAGCTAGGGAAAATGAGCAACATACATTCGTTGAATCTATCGCACAACCATATCATCGGAAGAATACCAAATACCTTCTCCAATCTACAGGAAATCGAGAGTTTGGACCTTTCCTGCAACAGATTGAATGGGAGCATTCCTGTTGGTCTACTTGAGCTAAATGTTTTGGCAGTATTCAGTGTTGCATACAACAACTTATCGGGTGCAGTGCCTGATTTTAAAGCTCAATTTGCAACTTTTGACAAAAGCAGCTACGAGGGAAATCCTTTTCTTTGCGGTGATCCATTAGACAACAAGTGTGGGATGAGTCCTAAATTGTCAAATAGCTCCAAGATTAATGGAGATGAGGAATCATCAGAATTGGAAGACATCCAGTGTTTTTACATTGGCTTTGTTGCGTCTTATGGAGCGATCTTGTTGGGATTAGCTGCAGCGCTCTGCTTCAATCGTTATTGGAGAAGAGCATGGTTTAGGATGATAGAGGCATTGATGTTTTATTGTTACTACTTTGTGTTGGACAACATTGTTACACCCATCAAGAGTAGATGGTACAGGAATGTTGGTTAGGTATTGTTGTATGTCTATTCACTATTATTATGTTGTGATTCTCTTTTATCCCATTTGGAGTTGTTACAATTTCATATTTTAGTAATATCCCAATGGTCTATTTTTGTATATAAAAAAGTAATAGGAACCATCTAACCAAATAGAAAAGTTGAGGGGTCGGTTTGCTATTTGAAGACTTGAAGTCTGAATATAAGTTCATAAGAGAACTACTACACCTCAGCATCATGGACCTTGCGGTGCATGATCTGAATTTAATCGGAGAACTAATATAGACACCGAACACCAGGTAGTGAAAAAAAAGTGCCTAACTATTTCTTAATAGCTTATATATAGGTAGGAAGTGAGCTAAAATGTGCAAAAATTTCAAAAGAAAATAGATTAGTTCTAATCTTATTAGTGTGGAGGATCATTTTTTCTGATTTCAAACTATTGAAATGGAGCAAAACGAGAAAGTACATTATTTTTTTTCCAAACAGGTATTTTGACTAATTTCCATATTCTTTTAGCTCATTTTTCTTTCAATTGATTAGATTTTTCGATTTCTAGTGAACATTCTTAATGACAAATATTTATTTATTTATAATTTGAGACTTTAAATTCAAATCTTAAGACAAAACTATCTTTTAATAAAATGTGTTTTTATTTAAGGAGTGACTTTCCAACATAATTCCAAATTAGTAAACCTAAAAAGGCATAGTAAAATTAGGAGGGAAATAACTAAGAAAAAAGCAAATGAAGAGTAGTATAAATTCCTGAACATTACTTTCAATATATTTTATTCTCGTAACAAAATACTCCAACTCATGACGAGAAAAAGAAGGAAAAATGAAACATAAGTTGAAGATTCGCTAATTGGAAGACTTGATATATTTTATTTTATTTAAAAAAAAGAATGGCGGTAAAGGGAGGGGAAATGGGGAGATATTAGAAGGTAGGTAATCAAACTCTTACCAACAAACTGAAAGTTCACGTAATCAATCAACTGATCTATAAAGATTCCTCAACTTCATTGTAATATTTTTTGTTAAAAAAAACGGAGATAGGGAAAGGAGAAATGAGAGAGGAGATTACAAGGTAGGAAATCAAATCATTACCAACAAAGTGAAAGTTTAGGTAATGAATCAATTGATCTACTAAGATTCCTCAATTTCATTGTAACATCCTCTCTTTTTTTAAAAAGAAAAGAATTGAAGGTAGGGAAAGGGGAAATGAGTGAGAAATCAAACTCTCACCAACAAAATAAAAGTTCATGTAGTAAATCAAGCTGTTAAGATTTCATAGTTTCATTGTGACATTTTTAAAAAATAAATAAATAAATGGAGGTAGTATAAGGAGAAATGAGGGAGGTTCATTGTGATACTAAGATGTTCATAAAAACAATCTATTTGCACAACACATGTTAAATGTTGATCATAAAGCAAGTTGTAAAACTAAAGCAATAAGATAAGAATATTAAAGATAAGAACAATAAAAATAGAGAGACAAGAAAGGAGAGCTTTCTCATTTTCTTCTAAATAGTATCATTAAATGTATATAATATGAAATCTTATATCTCTATTTATAGCGTTACATAGAGGCATACAAAATGTTAGTCATAAACATGACATTAATCATGAATATAACAAAGGAGGTTATAGAGGTGTAAGGTTACAAGAATGATGGTCATAAAGATGGAGGTTATCGTCATAATGAAGGGAAGTAACTGATAATTAGTCAGAATAACTTTTTAATATAGTCGACATCCACACCATAATATTTTATAACAAAGACTCTATTTTGCATGCATTTTTCAAAAACATAAATGAAGAAGAAACTTGGTTAACAATTTTTTACGTGAGGGGTTAGCTCATTCAATTTGTATATTCTCCTGTTTTTTTTTTTTTTTAAAAGAGGGACCATTGTGACCAATCAATCTATCTATCCATTCCACGAGGAAATTCAATTTCAATTTTTACATGTCTTCTAAAGTAGAAGACAAAAAAGTTGATATAAAGTTGATCCATATTTCTTCACTTTTATTATTACCAACTAGTATTATTTTCCCTATCTTCTTTCCTCACTAAAAACTAAACCAAAGAATGGGATCTAAAGGCCTTGTTCATGTCTTTCTTGTCTCATTTCCAGGCAAGGGCATGTCAATCCTCTACTTAGACTCGCCAAACGCCTCGCTTCAAAAGGCCTTCTTGTTACTTTCTCAGCACCCGAAATTTGTGGTGTAGAAATGAAGAAAGCTAATCCAAAAAATCAGCAATGAACCAACTCCATATGGTAATGGCATGATAAGATTTGATTTCTTCGAAGATGAATGGGATCCTTCGAAGCCCGATGGCAATGATTTGGAGATGTATATACAACATCTTGAGATACTAGGCAAGAAAATACTCCCAATAATGATCAAGAAATACGCGGAACAGGGAAGCCCTGTTTCGTGTTTGATTAATAATCCTTTTGTCCCTTGGGTTTGTGATGTTGCTGAAACCTTGGCATCCCTAGTGCCATGCTTTGGATACAATCTGCTGTTAGCTTTTCAGCTTATTATCATTATAGTCATAATTTTGTTCCATTTCCTAGTGAAACACAACCTCAAATTGATGTTCAATTACCTTGTATGCCTTTGTTAAAGTATGATGAAATTCCTAGTTTTTTGCACCCTTCAAGTTCATATACTTTCTTGAAAACAGTCATTTTTGGGACAATTCAAGAATATATCTAAACTTGCCTTTATACTTATGGAAACATTCCAAGAACTTGAACGTGACGTTGTTAATCACCTCTCCGAAATCTTTCCTATCAAAACTGTTGGTCCTCTATTCAAATACCCTAAAGAAGTAGCTCCTAATGATGTCCAAGGTGATTTTATGAAGGTGGAAAATTGCATAGATTGGCTTGATACAAAATCAACATCCTCTGTAGTGTACATATCCTTTGGTAGTGTGGTCATATTAGAAAAAGAACAAGTGGAGGAAATAGCATATGAGTTGTTGAATTCATTGGTGAATTTTTTGTGGGTCATTAGGCCACCTACTAAAGTCCAAAATTTTGATCCAATATTGTTACCTACTGGATTTCTAGAGAAAGTAGGGGATAGGGGGAAATAGTGCAATGGTGTCCACAAGAATAAGTGTTGTCCCATCCCTCGGTGGCTTGTTTCATGACACACTGTGGATGGAATTTGACTATGAAAGCACTTTCAAGTGGCGTGCCCATTTTGGCTTTTCCTCAATGGGGTGACCAAGTCACCGATGCTAAGTACTTAGTCGATATTTTCAAAACTGGACTTCAATTATGTATGGCCATAACGTAGCTATACACCCCACACACTAGTCTGCAAGCCTCTAAGAGTAGTAAAGATTGGTGGGACAGGGCCCCAGCCTACCCATAAAAATATATACAACAAAATCTAACAAACCTCCACACTCTGGCAGCTCCGAAGGAAAGGGCTAGCCAACCGTATAGAAGTCAATCCTGCTGCTGAGGAGGTCTACTCGGATGTCTGTTGGGACCTGCATGCATGAATGCAGCGCCCCCAGGCAATGGGGCGTCAGTACAAAATAATGTACAGAGTATGCAAGGTTGTAGACTAAATGAGCAAGTATCATAATATACCAAAAGCAATCAGGTTAGGAAATCAAATTTAGAT
>JAJOOO010024885.1:0-16309 GCA_029582685.1 Solanum piurae | reverse complement strand
ATTGTACGTTCTAATGTAAGTTCTAAAATGTCTTGATAGCTCTGTATTTTCCAGATAAAGGTTCTTTAATTCTATTGGAATCTCATGTGAAGTTAATTGAACAGAACCATTGCTACAACAAAATACAGGCGGTTCATATTCAAATTTTTTGGCTTTACAAAATTGACAATTTGATACTTCTTTTAATTTGATATAATTAATTTCTGATGGCATAGTACTACCTATTTCTGATAGGAGCAACATGGGTTCTCTCATAATAAGATTAGAACTTTGTGCAACAAAAACAATGGTGGAATTAGAAGATGATGCAGCAGGCAAATCATTATTCATTGAACTTTCAGATAAGTTATGTTTTCTTATTTCAGCTCTCTTTGCTCGACGATGTGCTAGAAGAATCTCTTTTTCCTCAGGTTGCATCAATTTGTATAATTCGCGTCTCCTAGCATTTCTATCCGCATTTGATTTTTGAAAAGCATGCACATTTTTATGCTTTCTATTAGAAATAATGGTGGAATTAGAAGATGATGCAATAGCCAAATCATTATTCATTGAACTTTTAGATAAGTTATATTTTCTCATTTCAGCTCTCTTTGCTCGGCGACGTGCCAGAAGAATCTCTTTTTCTTCAGGTGACATCAATTTGTATAATTCGCGTCTCCTAGCATTTCTATCCGCATTTGATTTTTGAAAAGCATGCACATTTTTATGGTTTCTATTACTTGACATATTTGGGATCAAAATGATTTTATACAAAATAATTATCTGGTAAATAATAGTAATAATTTTAAATAAGGGATTAGTTGAGTAATACTTACCACACACTGAGAGAGAAGTGGAATACATGAGCGAACAAATATCGTAAGGAAGTGAAAATTCTGTAAAGTTAACCGTTCAAACTATATATTAAATTTAAAATAATAGACATCTATAACAAAGGAAAAAGTAAAAAATGCTAAAAATAAGAGGTTGATTTAAAATATTGTAGAGGAGACTATGTAATGAAAACAGTAACAAACAGCATATAGTTTTTTTTCATTTAAGTCTCAATAATTGATAAGTAGAGAATACAAACAAAAATTAATGAAGATGAAGCGGTTCAGGTTTAATGTTATAAACTTATTAGTATATTAAAAAAAGTAAGAAAACTATTGTGATAACTTTGAAGACAATAATGGGCCCTACATTTATAGAAGTTAGTGTGTTTTGTTTCACTCTTCCAATGTGTGGATAGCCACGTGGCCTTAAGAATATGCTAGAATTTGGGTGGCTTTTCTGGAATTTCAGTACTTCGTATGCACGAAGTACAATTGCTATTAAGCTGTACATTTTGCTTATTTACGGATTTGCCCTTGGTTGTCGTGGTCGTCTTCACCTTTCTAAATAATAGAAGATAGAAATAATAGAAAAATATATATGGACACACATATGTAACAAGAGTTTAGGGTATTATCATCATAGTTAAGCAACACACTCTAGCAAACAAATAGGAAGATGGATACCCAACTTGAGCTTGAAAACGATTTGGGTAAAAAGTGTAAAAGAATTATATGCTTAATACGGTGATACCTGAGAAGATGAAGAGATTTGAGAGTGTGGTATGAAATTAAGGAAATATTATCTAATAGAAATTATTATATGTAAAATGGTTTATGAGCATCAAAAAGCAATTACAAACTTCATAAAAATTTAGGATATAATCAAACTTCATCTTAACATATTTATTTTGTGCAATTAATAGCAACATAATTCTTAGAGAGAACTAACAATAGTAATTTTCTTACCGCAAAGGAAAATATCAAAAAATAAATAAATGAGCTCACATAATTTTGTAAGTGTAGGTTTGAATGCATGAGATTTTGGCAGAGTGAACCGAAGAAGATGAGCTCTCGTTCCATTAGTCATCAATCCGAACAATTCAATTTCAATGTCGGTCGAAAGGGCATAATCACTATAGACCTAACAATTGTCTATCTTCTATAGAAGGAATCTTGAAAGAGTTAGACATAGAATATAGAGGTAGATTACAAAGTAATTGAATACACATTACCATGTTTCTTAAGTCATGGATAACCTATTATTGATAAACTATTTACTGGACCAGACAGTAATTTATTATTTCTTAGATATAAATCTGAAACTATATTTTAAAAAAAAAAAATATCTGTGAGGACAACATAAATCTTTACATCAATTATAAAATTGGGGGAGAGAATTAGACAGAATAATAACGATGTAAATTTAAAAGTTGGAAAAGAACTGGAAGAAATTTGTTGTAAAATTGAAAGAAGAACATACCTGAAATTCGTTGTTGTTGGAGTTGGAGCAAGAGAAATGGAAGAACTGATTCTTGTGTTGAAAATATTGCGTCTATTTTGTGATAAAGAGGAAGATGGAGTGTTCTAGAATTATGGAGAGAGTGTATTTGTCAGGTTAAATTTACTATTTTACCCCTGATCGTCTTTGGTCTTGACCTTTCTATAGAAAAAAATAAAAAAATAAAAATTATTGGTAAGAATATGAAGCGTTAAAAAATTATTTAAAGCATGAATGGAAATTTCTAGAGAAAGATAGTTTGGCATTTATATTTGATATTTTTGCCACGTGGAAAGAATTTGGGGACAAGTACAATTATAACAAAAATTAAATTAAAAAATATTTTGTAAATAACAAATATACCCTTAAAGATCTTTCTAGATCTAGTCCCCTTAGATATCCATCTATTCTGCTTCTTCATCTTTCTTTTTCCAAACATGCACCCTCCTATTGTTGTTGTTTCTTCTTTGCATCTAATTTTACTTTCTTGATGAAACATCAATGTAAGGTTAGATTTTTGAAACAAATGGTTAACAAGGTAAGAAAAATTATATGGATTAGTGCTGATGAGATTTTTTTTTATGAATCAAGCCCACTCATTTTACTTTCTTGATGAAACATCAATGTAAGGTTAGATTTTTGAAACAAATGGTTAACAAGGTAAGAAAAATTATGTGGATTAGTGCAGATGAGATTTTTTTCATGAATCAAGCCCACTCACTTTCCCTGCAACTCCAAACAATTCCTTCTTTCTCTTATATTTCTATCCCCCGATCTCTAACTATATTTTTTCCTCCAAAATTATGAAAATGTTTGTCCATTTATTATTTCCTACAAAATATAAATTGGGTGATCAATTGATGTAGACATTTTTATGGATATTGATTATAACTACAGTGTGATATTCGAATTGAGGGACATGTTCATATGATCTTGAACAACAACCTTAATATGAATGAAGAAGAAAGCATTTGAGAAATTTGAAAGAAAAAACATATCTTGTATTACTATTGAAAATGAAATTTGATGAAAGAAAAGTCATACCTTGTATTACTTCTGAAAAAAATGAAAATTGAAAAGATCTTTTTAATTTATTTTTTGGTCAAGGAAAGAAAGAGACTTTTGTTGATTAGGAATGGAAAAGAAAGGTCCATGTCTTTCTAGAAATCCATTCTAATAGCTAAGGAATAATTACTATTCTGCCCTTCAATCATATTAGATTTTCGAAATTGCCATGGGTCGTCCTGATCGTCTTCACCTTTCTATATAATATAAATATATATATATATATATATATATATATTTATATAATTTGTCTTTCATCGAACAACGTGTTAGCTTACGTCTCAAAAGTCAAAACTGTCATATGAGTTTCCTCCATTCTCGTTTGGAATACTTTTTGGGTATTGTACTCATCTAAGTATTTGATTCAAGTTTAAAGCATTAACAACAGAGGCGTATCCAGGATTTCGACTAAATGGGTGCACGATTATGAAAAAATGTATCTTAAATATAAATTTGATCGATTTGACTTTTAGTTCGTAATAAGAACCATTAAAGTTTAAAAATTATAGGTCCAAAATATATAATACTACTAGCTTTAAATTTTAATATACACATTTGATTTAATTGTATAAAAAATTTACAATGCTAAATTTTTTAGGAATTCTCAATGTAACACACTTGAAAAATTTGAAAGAATAAAGGAAAAAAACAAAAGAAAAATTAGTTGAAACAACAAAAGTGTAACTGATAACCACTTGGAATAGTGTTGCTCAAAACAAGATAGATATAAGATTTAAATTTCTATCTCTCACTTAGAGAAGTGCATCCAATCATCATCGCATTATTATATGATACTTTGAACATGGGTTCACACATCTATATTTAAATATTTTTAAAAAAAATATAACACTATTATATATGATCTAGAGAGGGGAGCATGGGTTCACGTGAACCCACGGCACCCCCTCTAGATACGCCTCTGATTAACAAGATGTAAAAAAAAAATATGTTTAGCAAGAAAATAATAACAATATATTATTATTAGAAAAATGACATTTTTCATCAAATTAAGTAATAAATCAAACTATTAATGACATATATTTTTGTTCAATTTTATCTAACTTAACGCCGTTTTTGACTTTTCCCCTTTGAAAATAAAAGTCGGGTCAAAATTAGTTGATCAACTTGTAAGATCGCTTCTCATTTTGATGGCTAATTGTTACTATTATATTTATATCCAATGCTTTTAATTTATTTTTCACCAGGATAAATAATAGTGGTCAACAGATGGTAATATAATTATAATTATTTTTCTATATATATACAAAGCTTGTTAGGTTCTCCATTTGTTGATAAAATTCATAGGCAAGTTGTTGAAAGAAATTCAACAATATTTGAAAGAGTTATGGAGGAAAATAGACAAGTATTTGAGGCTGATGAAGATGCATATGGAGGCATGAATGTACATATCAACGAGTCAATGGATTCTATCGAATTCATTGCTATGCTTAGGGCATCCATTTCACAATGGACGAATCAGGTATTCCTCCGTTCTAAAAAGAATGATCTAGTTTAACTTGATATAAAGTTTAAAAAGAGTAAGTAAAACTTTCCAATCTTGTGGGTCAAAATTAAAGTTATGTAAAATATACGAAAAATACCCTCTAATATTGTGATGTTAAACCTATCACACGGCCAAAAATAATAATTATTAAAAAAAGTAAAAGTTATTGATTCATATTAAACCTTCGATTTTACATTTTCTATAGTTATAACATGTTTAAAATTATAAGATATACCTTTGGGAAAATTAAAGTGAGATCTATATGTAATTTTTTGTTTCAGGGAAAGAAGGGTGTTTGGATTAAATTGCATATAGAATATGCCCACCTAGTTAACGATGCAGTCAAGGTACGTGAATGCCAACCTAATAAACAAAATTTAATTTATTAACTCACAACACCAATATACTACTATCTCTGGTCTTGTCTAGTATTAATTTATGTGATATTTTTTACTTTTTCAAAATTAATATATTTATGGCTTTTTGAGTTGATCTAATCTTAATTAGTTTTAAAATACGTTAAATTAACTCTAATTTTTTTTAAAATTACATAAATCGAGACAAAAAAATATTAAAAATTGATAACTTAATTTGTGTATATTTTATTGGTGTGCAGGAAGGATTTTGGTATCATCATGCAGAGGCAACATACTTGATGTTGGTGTATTGGATTCCTCAAACTCCTCATACTATTCCTGCAAATGCTTCTCACGGAGTTGGTATTGGTGCTCTTGTTATTAATGATAATGGAGAGGTATGCATCTCGACATATTTAAAATCACAAAATTATATATGTACATGTCAAGGTCAAATACCGTTATGCACCCAGTTAA
The DNA here is from genome assembly GCA_029582685.1 of Solanum piurae. NCBI lineage: Eukaryota > Viridiplantae > Streptophyta > Magnoliopsida > Solanales > Solanaceae > Solanum > Solanum piurae. The sequence continues at coordinate 10,594 of JAJOOO010024885.1, read as the reverse complement.
TTAAACATCGTTACATAAATTGATATATGGGACATAATACTACTTTCAAACCATATTATATTAACATGACATATGTTAATAATATTTGCACAGGTATTAGTAGTCCAAGAAAAAAATGGGACATTCAAGGGCACAGGGGTGTGGAAACTGCCTACTGGGGTTGTTGATGAGGTAATTATGAATTATGATCACCACTATTTCGAACCTTTACTCTCTATCTATCTTTGTCGTAATTTATATGACTTACTTTTATATTATTAGGAGTAATACATGTATATGTAATACCATGTTTGGTACATAGTTGGTTAGGACTATATATAAAATTATTACTATAGTATTTGATTTGCAATTTAGAAACCTGAATAACTAATACATATATAAGTTATGCGAGAATCTATGTACAATTGCATAAAAGATGACATAACTAATACGTGAATAACTAATTCATGCATAAAGTAATATACAAATTTCCTCATCACTAATTCATATATTACTAATACATACATAACTACTCTAACCAGCTATCAAATGATCTCTTAATAAAATGATTTATAGTCACACAAATATTTATAACTTATTTTAGACCACAATTTTTTATTTTTTTTTAAACTCTGTGTCAAGTCAAACAACATCATATAAATTGAGATGGAGGACGGTAATATTTACATTGCAACAAATTAATTCTAATAATGAAATAAACTTAATTATTTATTTCCAAACAACAGGGGGAGGATATATGTGATGCTGCTATAAGAGAAGTACATGAAGAAGCTGGAGTAAGTTCAATACAATTAATTAATTAAGTTTCTAACAATTACTTATAATTTCATCTTTTATTTAATTAGTAATCATTTTTGGTTTTATTATGAATTTCATCAGATCAAAGCAGAATTTGTAGAGCTACTTGCATTCAGGTAATTAATTAATCTCATGTGCCTTTTAATTCTTTAATATATGAACATTTTTTAATTAAGGAGATTGTGATTTCATAATTATTTCATTTTCTTTATTTAAATAATTATTTATATGACTAAAATTTATTATTTGTATTATTACAGGCAAAGTCATAAATCATTCTTTGGGAAATCAGATTTATTCTTTGTTTGCATGCTAAAACCACTCTCTTACAACATCCAGAAGCAAGATTCTGAAATCGAGGGAGCGCAGGTGTGTATGTAGGCCTTATTTCTTTTTATAAGATTGATACGTTTGAATTTGAATGAATATTTGAGTATTAAGATGTATATTACGATTTAGAAGTCTGAATATGAATATACATATACATATATTAAAATGTATATTGCATTAAGAACTGAATACCAAATAGTTAACGCTATTTGTTTTCTCAATATCTGAATTTAAAAAAATTGTTTTTAGTTAAAAAATAATAAATATAATATTCAAATAAAATACTAAGTTGATCTAATATTATATCAATGAAATATTTGAAAAAACTTATGTGAAAATTTGTGATGGTAATGACTAACGATGGTGATTATGTGTGTCGATTTGGAATGATATTGACTAGTAATGATGATTGTAGATAGTATCTTATAATATAGTGATTAACAGTCGTGGCTCTACTACGTACGCCACACAAAGTTTAGTGACTTTATTGAGGCAAAAAATAATTATATGACTTTATAAGTAAAATTTAGTGATAGCAAATTTTCATTAGTTTGATATTTTTAGTAGGGACATTTAGTAGGTAAAATTAAGTATGATTGGATTTTAATTAGTTTGATTATTAATAAACTATAATTTAAGTTTTATTAATGCCAAAAAAAAGATTTCTTTATTAATGAATAATTTTATTCTTTTGTAATATTTGCAGTGGATGTCTATTGAGGAATACGCAGCTCAACCTTTTATAAAAAAGCATGAAATGTTCAATAAAATAGCAGAGATTTGTTTAGCAAAAAAGGAGAACAAATACAATGGTTTCTCCAAAGTGCTTATGACTTCTGCATTTTCTACTAAGAGAACTTATTTGTACTACAGCCAAAACTAATAGAGACGTAAACATTATTTAAAGTTTATAAATTTTGAATTTGTCATCAAAGTCATAGCTTGTCTTAAATAGTAATTGGTTTCGTAATTAATTATGTATACTTATTTTTTGAATTCTATTTAATAAAAGTTACTTAATTCGTCTAAATTTACGACATATGAGCTTAACGGCTTATCGACAGAAACTAATCAATTTAAATAGTCCTTTGTGGCTTCAATGGCGACTAGATCAACGCGTTATTGCTTCAAGAGAAACTCCCATCGAAGTTCACTATGAATCTTTAGATACTTTTTATGAGATTTATGTATAATTGATCAAATATTTATTCTTTGTTCAAGAGAATCAGATTGAGATTTCATAGCCAATTTACGTTCAAATTCACAAGATTAAATAATGTGAGTATGTGACCGCCAAGGTTAATTTAATTACCATTTCTTTGTCTTGTTTAATTTTCTCTATTTATTATTCTTGTTACAAATGAAGAAGTTCTCCGATAAGTCTAAATTTGGCTTTGCAAAAGAGTCCATTTTTTTTGTTTAAAAATAAATCAATCGTTGCGTATGGCAATAACAAGAATTTGTACTAGGGATGTTCAAAATTGAACCCTAACTCATAAGTCAATCGCAAAATTGACTTATTGGCTTATTGGTATTGACTTATGAAATAAACGGTTGGTGTGAGGGAGGATTATTGAATTTTCTTATCGAATAAACCGTTAACCGTTAAGAGTTACCATATTTGCACTTTTATCTTAGATATATTAGCCTCATTTAATATTTTGCCATAATATATTATATATTGTTAGTCCTAAAATCGTAAAGCCAAAAACTGAAAAACCCATATACTTTTCTATTGTATTAACTATTATATTACTACTAATCTATATTTTTTTTGCAATATAGAAGAATTTTATAATTTAACTGTATTTAAAATAGTGAAAAGAAGTCCTTTTTTTAATATTCATGGAAAAAAAAGTAGAGGTTAGCTGATACACCGTTCAATAACTGTCCGATAAAACCAACCGATATCTTATTGGTTGGCTAGTGAATTAGCAAATTTAAAAACCGATATCCTATAGGCCAAATCATTAAGCAAAATTGTATCCACACGATGAGCACCCCTAATCTGTACTGCTAAATTGTTTAATCAATGTTCTAAAAGACGATTTATATGGAGTAGAATGTTTAATTTTGTCATAGCTAAGTGTTATCCTTAGGCACGCAATCTCGCTTGACGAAAGTTCTTTTTCATATTAATTAACAAAGGGCATATCTGCTCAAATTTGCATATTTTAAGGATATATTTGATCTTTTTCCACTTTTTTTTTTTTATTTCTCACTAGGTATCCGGAGCCCACGTTGGAGCTTCGGCTAAATCTAGATCACGCTTTGCAGGGCCCATTTGGGGGTGGCGCTCCCAATATGATTTTCTCCACTTTTTTCACTTATTAATCAACTAAGTAAAATTAGGTAATTTGGAGGCTCAAGTTAAATTAAAGACATTTGAACTAACTATTGAATGTTAAAGGACATATGTGACCTCATAACATGACGTAAAATAGGAAAATATATCTAAACATAAATGAAAAAATAGTTTAAAAGTATTTAAGAAACAAGTCTTATAAAAGAAGAATTTAAATTTCATAATGCGAAACGAAGGTCAAGATCAAAATACATAATTGATTATTTAATTTATCTATGAAACCTCTAATAATATGAGTACGTATATGATTGAGTAATGTCTATCGAGACAAGGACATATACCTTTAGCAAACTACCATGAAATACTAAAATTGTAGACTAAACCCCTAGGAACCGAGAGGGGCTTACCAAACACAGAGAACACAGAACCTAGCGTGTTGCCTAATTGTGTGTGTGTATTTGAATCTACACCAATAAAAGATGCAGCACCCCTACAAAGCTACGTAAGTACATGTGAAATAGTATTGTATGTTAAATGATAGAATGAAACATGAACACACGTATCAAAGAAAAACAAGAACAACCAATAAAATCATATTCATAACATAGAAGGGCTAAGAGATTGAAACCGTTTATGTTGTCTTAGTATTGAGTCTTTGATCATATTTTAGTTCATTATGAGAATTTAATAATATAACCGACACAAACCACCATGTGAGAGTATGGAGTCTGATTTTGGCCTGATAAACTAAGTCATTTTATACCTTATCGGGTGCGAGATATACACACATATCATGTGGATTCCTAACTAGCTCTTACTAGGGACATAATAAAGAGTAGCCGAAACTAACGATACAGTCAACTTACGTCGACAAACATAGTTTCAGATATCCGTCGTTTAGACTCATGCCCTCTCGGTCAGCCATTTAACTCCCTTAGCATATGTGTTCATCAATTAGCCTGATGGCTCATGCATGTTCATAAATTTTAAGGATCATAATCCATAACTTGAGTGCATACCATCACATCATATAAGATCTACAATTCAAGTATCATAACTTGCATTCTCTCTCGGTGCATTTTAGCTAAAGTGCGCCAGCCATGGGCAAGAGGGTTCGACAACCATCTCTAAAGGCACAAATGGCAATGGAAGCTAAGAATTCGAAAACAACAGACTTAAGAGGACAGAAACCAACCGTAGCAGCAAGCATGATAACTAGGAGAGCAATGGAGAATCAACAATCGAAGGTCCAGGAAGGGAGAAGAAGCATATCACCAGATAATAATGAGTCTAGATCAGTAGGATTTGCAGAACAAGGGACACAGAAAGAGATAGGTGAGACACTGATTGTAGTAAATAACCAAGTCCCAGCGGTAGCCAATGGAATAGTGAATTCAGATCCAGTTGCAGACCAAGTGTTTGATAAAATTGCTCTGAAAGAAAAACAAAAGGAGGCACAACAACAATGGATGGATGTGGAACAAGATGCTAGTAGGAAATCAAAACCTACTAGTAGTAGAAGGAAATCTTGCGCTGAGGAAGTAGAAGAGGAATTGGGAATGCCCGAACGGAAGGGATCAGTATGGGATAACTTTGATATTGCAAAAGTGGTAAATGCAGGATTCAAACTGGACTATGTGGCTCCAACTACACTAGGTGAATCATCATTTGTCAAAATCGAGCTGGAAGATATTATTTCTGAGATTGAATATTGGCAGAATTCAGTAGTGTGCTATGTTTTGGGTGCTCACCCTCCATTTACTGTTTTGAAAGGGTACGTTCAGCGACTATGGGGTAAACATGGGATTAACAAAGTTGTGATGGTGAAGAATGGGGTATTCCTTGTCAGGTTTGATACAGCAATGGGCAAAAATGAGGTGATCCAGGGAGGAATCTATCATTTTGATAGCAAGCCTTTTATTGTAAAAGCTTGGACTCCTGATATGGAATTCTCTAGAGATGAATTGTACACTGTTCCCATTGGGATAAAACTACCAGGACTAGATTTCAATTACTGGAGTCAGAAAAGATTAAGTAAGATTGAGAGTTTGATTGGGAAACCATTAATGGGAGATCAAAGTACAGAAAAAAAGACTGGACTAAATTTTTCTAGACTACTGGTTGAGGTGGGGATGAATGCAAACCTACCAGATAATATAATGTTCAGGAATGAGAAAGGCAATCTGACAGAGCAAAAAGTATCCTATGAATGGAAGCCTACACTATGCAAGCATTGTGAGAAGTATGGCCACTCTGCAGATGTATGTAGGAAGAAGAAAGTCGAGAAGCCAGGGGAGGAGAAACAAGAGCTGCAAATACCTAAGGGATCCACACAAGTCAATGCTAACTACTCACAACCAGGAAGAGCACAGGTAAATGAAGGAACAAGCCAGAAGAAGGGCAATTCACCAAGTGGGAATCCAACACCAGGTAGCCCCTCTGATAAAAGGCGATCTGATCATGAAGACTGGGTTACCCCACTAAGATATGGGAGGAGTACATATTTGCAATACCAAAATAAGGAGATTACTAGCTTAAATACATTTCAGGTATTAAATCAACAAGTCACTTCTTTGGTACCTCTGAGTCTAGGATCTGTTGGAAATGGTGGACAGAAGACCATCCCATCTTCTGGGAATGGTTAGCATCCTAAGTTGGAATGTTAGGGGGCTAAATGCTCCTAATAAGCAGAAGGAGATCAAACTCCTTTGCAATGAGGAAAGAGTTGGTTTAATTGAGCTGTTGGAAACGAAATAAAAAGAGAATAAAGTAGACCAGTTAGCTAATAAAATGTTTGGGGGATGGCAATATATTACTAATTTGGAACATCACTATAATGGTAGAATATGGATTACTTGGAAACCAGATTTTTACCATATAGTTCCAATTAGTATGAATGCTCAGGCAGTTACTTGTGAAGTGTGCTATGTGCCTCTACAAATGTCCTTTCTAGTAACATTTGTATATGCATTTAATACCAAGGAAGAAAGGAAGAGTCTATGAGAATACTTACTGCAAATGAATGGGAATGCCAAGAAGGCTTGGTTGATCTTAGGAGATTTCAACTCTGTACTCACAACTGTAGATAGGATAGGAGGTAATCCTGTGGTTTGGGCTGAGGTGGTTGATTTTGCAAATTGTATAGATGAGTGTGGACTGATACAGCTGCCTTATCAAGGGGGGAGATACACCTGGAATGATAAAAGTGAGGATGACAGAATATTCTCTAAGATAGATTGGGTGTTTATCAATCAAGAATGGTTAGACACAATGCCCACAAACAGAACTATTTTTCTACCTGAGGGGATCAGTGACCATTGTCCTGCCAAAGTAACATTAAAAAATGAGATCCATAAAAGGCAAAAAGCATTCCAATATTGTAATGCTTGGGGCCAGCACCCTCAATTCCAAAAGGTGGTGAAAGAAGGATGGGATATGCCAATTATGGGGTGTAAAATGTTTCAGGTAGTAAGGAAGATGAAACTATTGAAGGGTGCACTCAAACAGTTGAATATCCAACATTTCAGAAACATTATTATTGAGGCAGATGAGGATAGGAAAGCATTGAAAACAGCTCAGTTGGAATTACAGGCTCATCCATCAAGCATTGAAGCTCAACAGACAGAGAAGAAAATTTATATGAAGTTCAAGCAATCTTCATACTTAGCTGAAGTGTACTTGCAACAGCAAAGTAAGGTTACTTGGCTTCGATTAGGAGATGATAATACAAGATACTTTCATTCTATTATCAAGCATAGGAGGCTTAAGCACGCAACAACTAAGTTGAAGAATGATCAAGGTAACTGGCAGACTGATCCAGACACAATTGCCAACATATTTGTGTCTTACTACAAGGACCTATTAGGGAGGAAGGAACCACATAGAAGGAAGGCTAATAAGAATCTCCTACAAAATGGTAAGGTCCTCACAATAGAGCACCAGATTAAACTTTTGGCTCCTTTCTCTGAGAAAGATGTAAAAACAGCAATGTTCTCGATTGATATCAACAAGAGTCCAGGGCCTGATGGTTATGGAGCTGGTTTCTTTAAGTCTTCTTGGAATATAGTGGGCAAGGACATTACAGAAGCAGTTTTGGAATTTTTTCAGAATGGGAAATTTCTTAGACAACTAAACTCTACTAATGTTGCTCTCATTCCTAAAGTTGATAGTCCAGAATTGGCAAGTCAATATAGGCCAATATCTTGTTGCAATGTGGTGTATAAATGCATTTCCAAAATGATTTGTAGCAGACTGAAGGAAGCAATTAGTCATATTGTATCAAGCAATCAAGCTACTTTGTCCAGGGCAGGTCCATGCTTCACAATGTACTAATTTTTCATGATCTACTTAGGCATTATAAGAGGAAGACTACTCCTAGATGCCTAATGAAAATAGACCTTAAAAAGGCATATGATATGGTGATCTGGGAATTTTTAGAGGAGGCACTGGTAGATGGTTTTCCTACTAGGTTCATTCAATGGATCATGGTGTGTGTTACTTCTACCAAGTTTACAGTGAAGGTCAATGGTGAAGGACATGGTTACTTTGAAGGCAAAAGAGGGCTCAGACAGGGGGACCCTGCATCACTATTATTATTTGTTCTAGTGATGGAATACCTTTCAAGAATATTAAAGTGTATGAGCTTATTACCAACATTCAGATTTCATCCAATGTGTCAACAACTGCAGTTAACTCATCTGATTTTTGCTGATGATCTGATGATTTTCTGCAAAGGTGAAAGTAACTTAGTCACTAGAGTTAAGGAGGCATTGGAGCATTTTAGTGCCACTACTGGACTGGTGGCAAATATTGATAAATCAAGTATTTTTCTAGCTGGTATGGAGGATCAGGAAAAAGAGCAGTTGATCAGATTGACAGGATTCACACGGGTATTTCCCATAAGATACTTGGGCTTTCCCTTGACTTCAAAGAGGTGGAGCAAGATGGAATTTCCAGCATTAATAGATAAGATTATCGAGAGAATCAAGACTACGTATGCAAGGCAATTGTCCTATGCAGGAAGATTACAGGTGATTGTAGCAGTGCTTTTCTCCATTCATAGTTTCTGGGCATCTGTGTTCATCTTGCCTCAGAGAGTTGTCAAAGAGGTTGATAAGAAATGTAGGGAGTATCTTTGGGGACTACAAGAGACAGGAAGAAGGTAGCATTAATAGCTTGGGATAAAGTTTGTGTACCAAAGAAGAGGGCTTAACATTAAGGGGTGTGGGAATTGGAATGTAGCTTCAGTGGGGAAATTGATCTGGCAGCTTGCTTTAAAATTGATTCGTTATGGGTAAAATGGGTGCATGGAGTCTACATTAGAACATATATCAATATCTGGAATCACAGGGCCCCCTTGGATAGTAGCTGGTATTGGAGAAAATTGAATTCACTGAAAGACAGAATAAGAGAGTGGTATGAACAAGGCTGCTACAACCTCACTGCAAAAGGGACTTATTCTATATCTAGGAGCTACATGGCATTAGCTGGGGATCAAATGAAATGTGATGCTGCTGAGCTTGTCTGGAATAGAGTCTCTCCTCCCAAGCATAGATTTATTATGTGGCTTGCTGTGCATCAAAGACTTCTAACGAAAGGAAGGCTAGCACATATGAATATATTTGTTGAAGATATGTCATGCTGCTTGTGTGATACACATGATGTGGAAACTAGCCAACATTTGTTCAAGGATTGCCTCTGGTTCAAATTAGCAAGAGATGAAGTACTCCAATGGGTTGGCGTTACTCTTCCAACTGGGGAAATCAAACAGGTTCTGGAGATGATCATGAGAAGGCATTGGAAGAAATTCAAGAAGGAAATAATGGTGGCTATTATGGGAGGATTAATATATCACACATGGAGGGCGAGGAACTGGAGACTATACAAAGGTGTTGTGATACAAAGAAGTGAAGTTATGAAGCTAATCAAAATGGAAATTTTAAACAGGATAGAGTTTTTCAAGTGTTCAAAAAGTGCTCATAGGAGTAGGAATTTTTGGCAAAATTTTTGTAATTAGTTATCTGTTTTGTTTTTCTGAGGCCTGAGGATCATCACTATTGGTGATGGACGAAGTGCTCTTAGTGTGTATTTGTTCTTGGTTGTCAATGGTAATTTTACAATGTTACCAAAAAAAATTTTGCATTCACGAGAAGCATATATCATATCATAGTTCATAGTCAAAAAAACATGTGATATCATAAAATTTACATTTGAAGTGATTGCATAGTTCATAATCATAAAAGATCATCAAGAAATGATGGGATAAGACACAAGTACCTCTTCGACTATTACCGAAATCTCAGAGACGCACCTTAACTAAACTAAGGTCGTCCTATTACCTCCCGAACTCTCTTTTTTTTTTTGTAATATTTAAAACTTTTCTGGCTTATGTGGCATCCAAACATCTCCCACACGCCTCAACTACATGGAGTCATAGAGTGTGCCGCGTAAGTCAAAAAGTGTACAAACCATGGTGATCAAGAAGTTCACCCAGACAGTGTCCCTATAGAGATAAAAACCAACAAGTCATCAACCTGTTTGTTGATCTCAATTGGGAAGCCACTTCTAAGGCCAAGTATGATTAGTAGTAAGAATGAAAAATACTCATCAACAGGCAAAAAGCAAAAAATGAGAGGAAAGCTCTTTGCATTCTAGAACCAAATACCAATGAGACTAACAATGATAAGTCGGACAAGGAGAAAGAAGGAATCAGTGATATAGGAACAAGCAGTACAAAGAATATATATATATACTAGCAAAATGATCCTGTCAAAACTACATATCAAAACTAAGCAAAGTCGAACTCCAAGTGAACCGTCAGCATTAACAAAGTTATGCATGTGTGTTACCATTGTGTTAATATGAGCAAGATAAATGGTTACACAAGATTCAAACTTGGATATCATACTCAAATTCTAGTAGACAATGAACATCATATCACTCTCAATCTGAAAGATTACATTAATACTGATAAAGGTACTTGTTGGGTTTTAAAAGGTGTGAATGGAAAATGAAGAGTTGCGATTTTTATGAAGAGTTGTGACTTTTATGAAGAGTTGTGACTTTTATGAAAAGTTGCGACTTTTATGAAAAGTTGTGACTTTTATGAAAGGTTGTGATCTTTCTGAAAGATTGTGACTTTTCCAAAGGTTTGTGACCTTT
>JAJOOO010024883.1:0-18932 GCA_029582685.1 Solanum piurae | reverse complement strand
ATTTTGGGAACGGGTGGGTTATATAAAACGGGTAAGATATTTTTAAAACCCTTAGCGACGTGGACCAATGAAAACACGCGTGTGTAACAATGCCCAGCCTTCAACTGGGCTGGTGTTCGGAGGGTTGAAAATAATTCACATAAAAGATGTTAAGGGGGGTATATAAACACCCGTGTAGTTTAAGTACTAAAGTAAGTTTTCGTGCCAAGTTCAGGGGGTTTTTATGTATTTTTCCTATTAAATTCAAGAAGACCATAATAATTATTTTTTTTTACTAAAAAGGAAAGGCACATGCAAGGAAGCAAACTGGGGTAGCATGCGACAATGCAAGACCTTCAGCTAATTGCGCTACGGGTTACTTTAATATTTAAGAGTGTCCACAATACTATATATACTAATATAAAGTTAAAAATTTACATATATATATATAGTGTAATTTTTTTAGAAAGACACATAGAAAATAATGTTTCTCCGATCCTGCTTCAAAATAGTCGTATGGGAGGAAGAAAAGATGGTCTTGATCGATACCAGAAAAGATGGTCCTGATCGATACCAAAACAGATTGTCTTGATCTAATTTTTTTACTTCTGAGTGTCATTTGTTTAATGGATACTTTTTCGACTAAGGTAACGATTATGATATTGGTGATGGCGGAATGATAGTACAAAAAAATAATGAAGGAGAATGTAGAAAGGGGAGTGGCGAAAAGATTTAGCTGGTGAGGAACTGCAGAGAATTAAGGTTGTTTGGAATTGGGGAAGAATACATTTGTTAGTAATTTTCTTTTATGTTTAAAATTTTTTATTTGACTTTCAAATGTTGACATGTTATTTTGTGACTAGCATGTAAGTAATATTTTGGTTTAATGTGCTTCTAGAGGGTGTATTGCACCTATAATGTCATTGTAATAAGTCTAAGAAAGAGGGGTACAACCCCGATAACTAACATAACCAATCTAAATAAATAGTCTGAGTTCGAAAAGAATGGACTAAACAATAGAGAATCCATGATAGCTTAGAAGAACTGGTTCACCCTTGAATTCGGTCTCAATCAGTAATCTCCCAACTGAGGTTTGTCAGTAGCCGCCTGAAGATGTCTTGTACTCAACAAAAAAAGAGCAAGTGCAGTATCGGTACACAAACACAGTGTACTGGTAGGATCACACGGCTACTCCCATAAGCACAATATACAACAAACAATTACAACATAGTAAACACACATATACAAAATACATGGATAAGTTCTCATTTTAGGAGAAACATACAATTCCCCAATATCAATGACAGGTAAACAAGAACGTAACAATCACAAGTGGCCCTCATGGAACCCTTACCCAAACTGTTAGTGTGTCGGAACGTGACACCCGATCTAATATACATGTGTCAGAACGTCACCCGATCCAATATATGTGTCGGAACGTAACACCCGATCCAGTCAACACAACCACAGTCACGATCACATCCATAATGAACAATACTCAAATCATACTATCAAGTAACAGGTTCATGGCACGTATTGTTCACGCATCATCATCAGTGGCGGACCCAAAAATTTTGTTCAGGGAGTTCAAAGTATAAAAGAGAAGTTCAGGTGGTAATGTAAGTGCACGGTGAGCGTAGTTGCCCCTCGGCATGGTCTTTGTACAAGAACCATAGATATTTCATTGGTTCATAAAAGTAAACACTAAACTAATCATAGCTATTGAAGACAAAATAACATTCATAAGAATTTTAGTGGATCGACTGTATTACATAAGTTAACTCCTAAAACACGTGAAAAACAAATGGTGAAAAAGGGAGCAAGACAGGGAAGAAAGATATTACCTTATCATGTTAAATTTAACTTACTTTATCATACCGTACTAATCATTTCTTTATACTTTCACATGCTCCATCGAGCATTCTTAAAATTTCTTGTGCTTTTTATACTTTAATTTTCACTTTTAAATTTCTTTAAATTAGCATCCATTCAATCACATATTACTATGAAAAATCGTCAAGATTCTCTAAACGTGTGTAAGAATAGAGTTACTAATATTATAATGCATAATCAGAAGATAAATAAATAGCATCGTCAATCTTTTTAGTTCATATAGTTCAATTTACTAGGTTAGTCATAATTTGTAAAAAAAGACAAATAACGAATAAATCAAGTATGTTTAGTTTTCATCTCTCTAAAATAGAATTAAAAATATAAAAAAAAAATCATGAATTCTATAAATTAATATTTTTAAAAGGATGTGACGATATTTAAGTTTCTTCATTCAATTACATCTAATTTATCTTCTTTTTTTAAAAAAAAAAATTATATTTCTATCTCATCAATTTCTAGTTAAATATAATTCATCATTTTTTAAAAGAGTTATATAAATTAGTATATGAAAAAAGAGTTACGTTGAAACAAAATAAATAATAGATATAAAAAGAATAAAAAATAAAAATAAAAATAATATGTCTAATAAATTTAAAGAAAAATGAATTAAAAAGAAGAAATGGAACAAAAGGAAAAAATAATGAAAAAGAAGAAGAAAGTCTAAGCCCAAAAAGTTCCATTTTTCAAAGCATTTAAAGAAGGGAAAAATTGTTGTTCATGGGATTTGAACCTGTGACCTAGGGGCATTTGTTGAACCACTTATCCACTGAGCCAAGCCTGAACTTTATTTTCAGGGGGTTCATTTTAATATATATCTGCATAAAATCAAAATTTGATGTGATATGTACAGTGTAATTTTTTGACGAGGGGGTTCAGGTGAACCCCCTAGGGTCCATCTAGGTCCATCCCTGATCATCATTTCATTAGACTGATTCACATTCCCTATTCACATACATGCACGCATACAATGAAGCAATTATCCGAGATATATCACACAACAGGAAATCAAACCAACACCTACCTCGAAACCAAGCTTGATTACTTCTCAGACACTTGAGCCTTCCCTTTTCGGAGTCTTTCAGCTTTGTTCTTGGTCTATAAACAAGTAATTTAACGCAATGATCAATAAATAAGGTCTAATTTACCCGGATTATAACAAACTTTATAATCCAAGACCGAATCCATGATCCTAATGTTCAGCTAGGGTTTTTTCCAACATCAACTTAAAGCCAAAATCCTCCCCCAACGATAATTACCCAAGATTCTAAGTTCTTGGAATCAAAATATGGATTAAGGGAGTAATTTCCTTACCTTTAGCGTTAGAAGTCGTGGAAAACTGTCAAGAATCGCTCTGGGTCGTCTCTCAGCTCTTAAGAACGAGGTTTTGCAGAAAATATCGAAATTAGGAGTTTTCCCCAACATATTCCGCAATTGTCCCGCCACAGCGGCCTCGCCCTAGCTGGATTAATCCCACCCCAGCGGCTTGCACAGAGACAGAAGCTCGAAATTTAAGTTTCAAGCTCCCATTTCACAACACACCTTCAAATCGAGACGTTCTAAAACTACCCTTTCACGCCAAGATCAGTTTCGGGAGTTCTACTAACCCGAATTCGATTCTGTAAAGTCGGACAAGCTCCTTAACGTCTTGGCTATCCACTCATGTGATCAAATTCATAATTAGATCCCCAATTCATTACCAGATTTCTCTAGACCTCACCTGACTCAGATTTTGTCCGAGTTGACCTAGGCTAGAAATTTTCAAGTTACTACTCAAAAAAATTCTGGCCCAAAATCCTTCCCCATTGACTTTTTCATAACGACTGAAACATATCGTTACATTATATACTTATTGAACACTCGTACATGAATATATCAACTATAACATATTCTTTTAGTTTGTCTAAATTTTTTTATATATTTTTATATTAGAAATGATTTTACTTTAAAATATTTATTTTATTTTTAAAGAAATAATTTATAGTGACACACATATATATATATAGCGTTGTGCATCAATTAATACGGTTCGATTTTATATATTATCGGTTTGGTATACTAATTTTTTATTTTTAAATATGTTAAACCAATAATTAAATCAATACGATCGATTTGTGGTCCTTAACGGTTCAGTTTTCATCTTAAACAATAAAAAAATGCTCATAAAATAAATATATAATTTTTTCAATAATTTAGCACGACGAGACAATAATGTATCTTTATATAATGCTCATAAAAATAAAATAGTAGTAACTAATATGAAAAGAACTGTACAAGTGCAACACAAATAAAATCAGTATGACAGTAATGTGAATTGAAAGTTGAAGGGCAAATATAATAATTAGTAAGGTACTAATATTAATATTTATGCAAGGGCAAAGTAGAAAATTATTACCGTCTTAATGAGTTATTGATTTATTCAATATTTAAAAATCAAAATCGAACCGATAATCCGATAATTTATTTTATAAAACTATTAAAAGCTCGTTAACTCAATAACGCAATAACAATGAATCAATATCATTTTTTTTATTCGAATTATTGATCCGTTCAATTTTTCACATCCATACATCCCTAATTTATTTTAGATGATGTTTTTTTTTTAAAATAATCTGAATTTTCACGTCAAATCAAGTAAGATAAGATCAGCGGATCAAAAATATCTTGCCGCCGATGGCAAAGCCTTTATCCTTTAGCATAAATCGAGGAGCCGAAATTTACATTTGGCAGTTGGCAGTTGGCAGTTGACACTTGGTGGAGCTCTTCTTGTAACAAGTAATCAAAATCTTTTATTCTCCACTATATTTTATAATTATAAAAATAAATATTCTTTTAACGGCATACCATACCTCTGCAATTTCTGAAAACTAAAAAACTGAAAAAAATAAAATTAAAAATTATAACGTCTGGAAACTCTAGAACATACTAGAGCAACAATTAGAAACTACTAAATATGCATTGTTTTAATATATCATACTTGTTCTTCGTGCTCGTGGTCCTACTAGAGTTGGTGTTTATCTATACCGTCAAAATAGCCATTTTTTTAATGTTATTAAATTAATCTTATGCTATTATTAGTATTATATTCCAATATTGGTACAGTATATATAATATAATA
This sequence comes from Solanum piurae, assembly GCA_029582685.1. Taxonomy (NCBI): domain Eukaryota; kingdom Viridiplantae; phylum Streptophyta; class Magnoliopsida; order Solanales; family Solanaceae; genus Solanum; species Solanum piurae. The sequence continues at coordinate 13,945 of JAJOOO010024883.1, read as the reverse complement.
TAGTATTATATTCCAACATTGGTACAGTATATATAATATAATATTAGTAGTATGCTCAGTTGAGTGGGATTAAATATGCACCATTTTAATTTTGGGTCATGAACTCATGATGAGAGAGAGTTAATACCTCAGATGGTCACTCAACTATGCATTATTCTCTTAGAAAGTCACTCAATTTTCAATTTTCACTCAAAAGTCGCTTAACTATCCACTTTTTTCTCAGAAAGTCACTCAATTTTGAATTTTAACTCAAAAGTCACTCAATTATCCACTCTTTCCTCAGAAAGTCACTCAATCTATTTAATTGTTTTTTAATTAAAATTTGTTGATATTAATTGTTTAAATTTAGGATTAAAGGCAAAATAAAATGTGTCATATTATATTTTTTAATGGGTCGGGTTAGGTGGGTGGATCACTAAAAGGTTTAAATGGTATTTTTTATTTTTTTTAAATTTTTGATTTGTTATATAAACAATTAATATCAGCAAATTTTAATTAAAAAACAATTAAATAGATTTAGTGACTTTCTGAGGAAATAGTGGATAGTTGAGTGACGTTTGAGTTAAAATTCAAAGTTGAGTGACTTTCTGAGGAAAGAGTGACTCTCTTAGTTACGCTGCGCCCCGACCCGAGTCCCCACGTTCGCTTTTCTCCGCCCACAATCCAATAAGTTGGCAAAGCCAACACAAGATTAGGGCCGTCCCCAGAAGCAAGGAGTATGCCCGCGTGTTTCAACGAGAACACCGAAAAATTTTAAATATGTTTTTAAAATTTATGGAAATAAAATTATATTTAATTATAGTTTTGTAAAAATTTGAAACAATGTTTATGTTTAAACAATTTAAGTGTAGTTTTAAAAATGAAAAGTGAGTTATAAAATAAATTATAGTCTTTATTTGTAGGAGTTTGCGGGATGAACCCGTGCATGTTTAGTGTAGGAATGTCGTTAGTCCATTAACACAAACTTAGACCTATCTTATAAGTGAACAATCTTTGGTAGATTACAGAATCAATCAAAAAAATCTAATAAATTGACTGTTAATAGCATCACAGTATCTTAGATTAAGAATAATAATTTTATATAATGAATATGCTAGGGAACAAAATAGGTATTATTTTTCAAATTTGAAATTTTCATGATCAAATATGATTTTTTAAAAATAAAGTAAACTACTCTAAAAAAAAAAAAAAATTTATGGTCAAAACATATCCTAAATGTTTTGGTCAACACCTTACGCATTTGTGCCTAGATGGTGTCAGAATAAAATTTTAATACATTATTAAACCCACTGTAACGAGGCAAATTTTAATACTATTATAGTACGATAATGGATTTCAACTTTGCCACGCAGTGAACCACAAAAAGATAATAATAAAAATACAAAGGAATCAACAAATTGATGACTATTTTCCAATACTACAATGTTGTTGCCAGTTGTCCTAGGTGTCTTTTTTGATACTCCTCCGGTCTATTTTTATTTATTCGTTATATTAATGATAATTTTTTTAATCGTAAGAACATGAGTGAGTGGTTAAGAGATGTGAATTTTTTATATAGGAGATTTGAAATCGAATTTAGTCCATGTATGCTATTTAATTATGAACTTATCACATGGAATTTGTATAATGCAATTTACATTTTTTGTATCGTAGGCGAACTTTTACATAATGAGTTGTAGTTCGAAATAAAAATATTTTTATATATTCAACTTGAAAACTTAAAACATAATTTATTTTTTTGTATTTATTTCATCTTTATAATTGAGTATTAAGTATTGATATTTAAATATTGAAATAATTTATAGTAATCAGGAACAATAAAATAAATATATCCATTTAATTATTTATTACTTATTAAAAAGTATATTAAGTCAAACATAAGCAAGTTATAAATACAAATGGAATCGGGGGAGAATAGTAACTTTATACTACTTCATGTTGATGGATTCTTATGTCTTTTAAGAATTACATTATTCATTTAACATTTAATGTATTAAAATGTAAACTATAAGTATATTCCTCAAATTTAAAAGTTTAGCTTCAAATTTTAAAGAAGTTGTTACAATGCATCTAAACTATTTAAAATTTACTAGGATTAATTCTTTATATGCTTAATTCATTCATGTATCCGATTTTTTTTTGTTTTTTCCTTTTTTGGACAAATTTTATATTTCGTGTCTCCTCCTAAATTAGATTATTAAGACTTTACATGATTCGTCTTAATTTTAACTAATAAAAACATTTGACTTTAAACCACTTTGACTAAGAAAGATATATAAATCTTCACATAAAAATATTTTTATATGATTTTTTTTGTAAATCGTATATATTATTGGTTTAATAGTCTAAGTTAAGTTATACAATTAATCAACTAATTGCAGAGTTAAGTATTGTGTATATTCTTATATATGTGTGTGTGAGAGAGAATAAATAATTCAATCAAATAACTAATTTAAGCTGATATTGTGAAAAGTAAATGAAAATTAAGAATTACATTTCATAGAACAAAATTCAAAAATAAGAAAAGAAATACTTTTGAAAAAATAATGTTCTTCAAATTGAAGGCATCTTTCAAGTTTAATTAATATTTTTGAAAAAAATACAAACCTTGAATGAAATATAATTAAAGTTTAATAAAATTTGTAAATAATTGAATAAAAAATACAGAATTTATTAATTTAGTAAAATTTGTGGACACCTTAACAATATGTGAAATGGAAGTACACTCTCACAACACTCTTAACAATATTAATCGATTTATGAACAATTGAACATGATATATAGGTAGAATAAAGATAATATTAAAACTATGTCTCATCCAACATAATTTGTAAATAAAATAAAATTTCTGAATCAATAAAACTTATGAACAATTTAACCAAATAAACAAAGTGAAAATAATATAATCTCTCTCACCTTTTGCATCATATTTTTCCACCAACCCCCTTTCTTGTTTTTTTTTTCTTGTCTTGATAGAATATAGTTTTCATATTTTTAATGATGTCAAACAATAATAGGGCAGTCACAATCCCACCAATCAAGTTGCCCCAAACTGCTGTTTCAACTTTCAAAAACCACTTCTTGCAACTTGCAAGCAACTTGCAACTCTTGTGGGCCCAAACCACACCTCAACCATACCTAAGCTCCAGAACTTTCTTATAAAGAACCTTCTCCTCTTCCCTCCAATTTCGAAACTACTTATTATTAAAAAAATTGGATTACATATATTATTCTCTCCACTCTGTGTCTATCACACTTTTCTTTTTAGTCTGTCTTAAAAAATATAACATATGTTCTCAAATATTTAATAATAATAATAATATCAATATCTTATATGTGTTAGATGACTAGATCTACCATACATATAAGATGTAATTTTCTATTTAAATTTTCATTAAATTATATAACATAAATTGAAACGGAGGAAATAATAAATAAAAAATTGCATAGGAGGAAGATGCTCACACCCCAAAATGTCTAGAAGTCTAGAACCTTCCACTTAAACAATATTTTATTAGTACTATCTTCTTCTTCTTTTTTTATTATTATTTCTTAGCAACTCAATAGGTGGAATTGCTGACTCTTCTTATCTATTAATAGCCATTTAGCACTTACTTCCGAAGCTTCTTTATCCATGGTGTCCAAAGCAATTTATTCACTCAATTTGTTAACTGCATAAACTACCTTCCCCAAAGAGAAACTTTCCATTTCCAAAATCCAACATTTTTTCTTCGTAAAAATACATATATTTCCCCCTGTTTCTTGATGATGAATCAACAATTGTATTCAGTTAAAGAGGAGTTCCCGGGGTCAAGTTCTGGTGGTGGCGAGCCGCCACCACCACAACCAATGGAAGGGCTTAATGACATTGGTCCACCACCATTCCTTACAAAGACATATGAAATGGTGGATGATTCAACTATAGATCATGTTGTTTCTTGGAACAGAGGAGGTCAAAGCTTCGTAGTCTGGGATCCTCATGCCTTTTCGACTACACTACTTCCCAGATTCTTCAAACACAACAATTTCTCAAGCTTTGTCAGACAGCTAAATACTTATGTAAGTATATACTATATAACTTCGTCAAAAATCAATGAATGCATTTTTTTTTTTCAAGTGGGAAACTTTCCTTCATATATACTTACTTGCTCCTGATTGCTAAATCTTTGTGAACACACAAGTGAACAAGGCTATTAGTAGGAAGGAGAATCTCAAAAATAAATAAAATCCCACTTGGAGTATTAATGTGATGATATATATATATGGATGCAACTTAACTTTTTAGAATTGTGTGTTTTTTTTTTTTTTATTAATTTCAGACGAATTAAGATCTGGTGATGTTCCTCTGATGAATCCTTCAAGTTCTGCTGTATTAAAATATTCATCGTGCTCCGGACCCAAAAAAAAAAAATGCACTAGTCTCAAGAATTGTTTGCTAAGATGGATTTTGGAAAAAATTGGAAGATGATGATACTAAGCTGTAGATGGGATTTGATTGTTGCAGGGATTTAGAAAGATTGATCCAGAGAGATGGGAATTCGCAAACGAGGCATTTCTAAAGGGGAGTAAGCATCTTCTAAGGAACATCAAGAGGCGAAAAACGCCTAATTCTCCTACAGAGCAAGGTGTCGAATTGGGAAAATTTGGATTTGATGGAGAAGTTGATCAATTGAGGCGTGACAAGCAAGTTTTGATGATGGAACTAGTGAAGCTTAGACAGAATCAACAGAATACTCTAGCTTACCTTCGATCTATGGAGGTAAGGTTACAAGGAACAGAGAGGAAGCAGCAACAAATGATGAATTTTTTAGCAAGAGCTATGCAAAATCCGGAGTTTGTCCAGCAGTTAATCCATCAAAAAGGGAAGAGAATAGAAATTGAAGAGGATATAACTAAAAAAAGGCGACGACCTATTGATCATCAAGGTCCTAGTAGTACATTACATGTTGGAGGATCTAGCCATTTCATAAAATCAGAACCCTTGGAATTCGGAGAGGCTAACGGATTCCAAGTGTCTGAACTTGAAGCACTTGCATTAGAAATGCAGGGATTTGGTAGAGCAAGAAAGGATCAACAAGAAGAGTACACGATAGAAGGGCTCGAACAATTTGGCAACACGGATAAAGAACTTGATGAGGGGTTTTGGGAAGAACTATTTAACGATGAGGACGTGTCTGGAAATGAAGACGGTGAAGAGGAAGATGTAGATGTCTTGGCAGAGAGGTTAGGGTTCTTGGATTCTAGCCCTTAGTAAAAGCCTCAAACTAGTTTTCTCTCATGTGCTTTTTCAAGAACTCATTCATCAGCACATCGAAATCTTGTATGAACCTACATTGAGTTATTTACTACTACTACTACTAGTTAACTTATATGTCTTGATTCTGTGTAGTGAGTTTTCAAGTATTCAACGACAAATGAAGAAAGCAGCTATATGGATCAACCAGCTACTCGTTGGTAGTTTTTTGTCTTTCGGAACAAATATTCTAGTCTCTTTCTGTGTAACTTTAGGCCTTTCTCGTAAACTTTATTTTAATTTCACTGACAGGATAGATTCATGAAGGACTCAAGAGTCAAGTCTGAAAATCCCTTGTTGGTTTTTCTGGTTACTATTTTATATTTTCAGTTATTGGTTTCCTTTCAATGCCTTTGTTATATCTCTGCCTCTTATTCTTGTTTTTTTTTTCTCTGGATCCAAATGCAGGCATAGGTTATGCAGAATTTGATCACGTCTATGGTCTTTCAAGGTCATTTCGGGTAATAAAAAATGTCAACGGGTGCGTGTTGGATTCTTCAAAAGTAGTCTATTTTTGAAGAATCTGATACAGGTGCGGCATCAAAGTAATATTGAAATGTTATCCTTGCTTGTGTGGTGTTTAGATTGTTGTCTTTATGATGAAGACATAGGTTACAAATAGAAATCCCAATTACACCAGAATCAAGATTTCACCACAAGTGACGGTTTGTAACTACTTTGCTGACAAAGATTTAATTTGTTTGTCATTTAGTGTCCTTGTCTCTATTTGTGAGAAATGAATCATGTCCAATTGTCCATGTTCCATATAAAAAAAATCTCCTTCTTTTGTTGGCTCTAGAAATGAAAATCAAATCAAATAAACTAGAAATGGAGATGAAACATATAATTATATCCGAGTCCACATGTTAGTATTCGAGGTATAGGATTATTTCTCCCAAGATAAATCACATTAACGTAACGGTACTTCAAACTCCAATGTACAGAAAACTCAAAGAACTACTAAATCACACTTAGAACTTACTTTGATATTGTAGGAAATATTGCAGAAAGAAGGAGAGAATATTAGAATTTTTGTAAGTAAGAATATGAGGAAGCGGATAAGTATTTATAGTCAACAACGAGTGGTGTAAACATATGCTATATTGTACCTTTTATGAAAAGTCACAACCTATTCAATGTGAAAATATGCTATTCAATTTGCATCTTTTCGAAAAAACACATAGTCATTTTTTTATTCACACCTTTTAAAAAACTCAACGAAATGACTTTTTCGAAATCTCTCGTACGTAAAAACAAGTACCTCTAGTAAAATAATCATAAAACTAAAACAAAATATTGTAAGTATTCCACTTTGTATTAGCTAGCCTACTAGATTTTTCCTTGTATGTGTCAATTTGTTTCAACCTGCCGTACAACATGTTAGGTGTGGGAAAGAATAGGTGTGGACTACAATACAACACCAAAAATAATTTTTAGCGGCAATTAATTAACGACAATAGCTTAATTATCATTAAATATGTTCTTTTAGAGGTAATTAACATTTTTTTATAAATATTTATAAAGTTTATAGCGACATTGGAGTTAATAGTAATTAACTAATGTCAGTAAGATCTTTAACACTCTTTGTTAATATACATATTTATTATCGTTAAAAAAAATTGTTGTTTTCTGGCCTTTTGGTTATCAAGACTTTTGAGAATATAAAAAATTCTAAAAAGAAATGTTTAAATATTTATTTTATCTACCGGCCCGAATTTAAAGCAAATCGATATAAAAAATAATAAAGTTCTATTTTACTTTTGTACTATATATAGAACTTAAGATATACCACATTAACTAGTTCAACTAACAAGTGTTACGTTCGCAAAAAGTGAAAAATTACATTAGAATTATCTTCGTTATCTTTTGAATCGAAATAGCAATAAATCGAGTGTTACAGACTTACAGTGTTTGAGAAGAGAAGTACGTTACGCTTTTGTAGTTTCACTATGGATAGAAGCATTCACGTTGACGATTTGGATGACAAATTATCATATGTTCAACCATCTTTCGATGGATTTATTGATTTGATTAAGAATGACAAAAAGATAATTAATAATATAATTAACCTAGAAAATTGTTATTTCATATTATTTATGTTACTACATAAGTTTATCATTAATTAATTTTTTATTTTTTTTATTAATTTTAAATAAAACCAACAACAAAATATAATTATAATTATTATTTTTCACAAAGGGCCGCTCAAGCATATTAGTGGCCTGCAGCAAAAATTAAACTTAAATTGTTAATAACTTTTATATAAGTGATTTCTCCTAATTTTCAATCGATAACATAGCCATTCTTATTTTAAATTACTTTTCATGAGATATAGTACTCCAAATATGTCAAATTTCTTCTAATAATTCTTCATTTTTCATGAAAAGTTTACTTTTTCTACAAATAGTATTCAATATTTATTAAAAAAAAATTATAACCTATTATTATTAAAAATGAGGCCCCTTAAATTTGGAGTCCTAAGGCACATGTTTTTTTTAACACTATCGAGCCGTCCTTGTGGTGTATAATCTATGTACATTATTTACATACTTGTTATACATCGAATCTATACAAACGATGACGAGTTTTATATAAAAAGGTATAAACATTGTTTTTTATTCAATTCAGAAAACAATTTTTTTTAAAAGCCTGCAAAACGCAGATGTCCCCTGCACCTTGTAAGGCTAAAAGTTGTCATAGCCTTACAGGTCGCATGGGTATCCGCGCCTTGCGGCGGAAACCCTGATTTACACGGTGTTATAATTTGTTTCCTTTTTGATTTGATAAATAATTTTGTTGCCCTTTTGGAATTTTCAAAAAATATTGTTGCCCTTTTGGCTCCGGACTCTCTTCCTTTAGGACCACTTTGGTATATTGAAAATATTAACCACAATAACAAATTCATCTCTGTTTTTTTTTTTTGGTTTATTGTCTATTTTACTTTCTTATTCCCTTTTTACTAATTTAGTATATTATTATATTGTTGTAAAAAAATGGGATAAGACATGAGAATCTCCTAAATTATGATGAAATTGTAAGTTACACATTTAAACTATTTTAGAGTTTTATTATTTATTTTTTAATTTGATTTTTCTGAATTATTTTTGCGCCTTTAAATTATGTGAGTATCCTATTACCCTGAACTTAATTGTTAAGACTGTATTAATTTTTGTGTTTAATCTATTGTATCTATTAAAATAATGTTATTGCTCTATTAAGTGCACTTTTATAATTTTTTTAATCTTGAAGTTTGATCACTCATTTTTTATATTTATAAAATTATTCTTAGTATTTTACACTGTTTTCCTTCATTTATACTTGTAAAGTTGATATTTTGCACAAATTTTCTTTTTTTATTTGATATATAAATTTTCAAGTTGTTCTTTTTCATACCATTGAATCAAAACTGCACCAAAATAACAGTCAAAACAAGACAAAAAGATCCATCAAAATTGGAGCAAAATAATTTAGGAATTAAATAATATGAAAAAATGGAGTCTAGGGGAAATAAGATACTCGCATAATTTAGATGCATAATTGATAATTTCATCATTGTTCAAGGAATTTTCATGTGTTATACCAAAATAAAAAATATATTGAACATATATAATTTTCTTTTATTCATTTTAGCAATTAAAAAATGGCACCGAAGGAACTCAAGTAGAATAGATCTACTCATCATACTTCTCAACATATCTTTTAGAGTATGATTAGGCTTTGTATGATAGGAGATGTATTTGATGGATTGATTTGATACTTTTTAGATTAGGTTTTGGAACACAAATTTATTTAGGGATTCCTTACATAAAGTGAAATTGATTCATGATTTTTTTATCGTTCATAGCAGAAAAAAAAGTTATGTGATGATCGTAAGGTTCGTAATTTAGAGTTCGTGATTGAAGAAAAAGTGTTGCAAAAGGTATCACTCATGAAGAGTGTTATGAAGTTTGGGAAGAAGGACAAGCTCAATCCTAAGTTCATTGGTCCTTTTGAGGTGCTACAACATATTGACAAGGTGGCTTATGAGTTAGCTTTACCTCTAGGTCTATCGGTGTTCACCATATTTTTCATGTGTATATGTTGAAGAAATTCCTCTATTGACTTCTATGGGATATCATGGGACTCGATACAATCGACATTCAAGACTCAAGATGACCTGAAAATGGTAATTTGTTGTTTCCAACAAGTTCAAAATGGTAATATGTTGTTTCTAACAAGTTCAAAATGACTGATTTGCACTATTGATTTATGTAGAAGAAATTTTTGGATGGTTTTCAAGTGTTAAAACCAATTTTTGAACATAGCTGAGTTCGTTGTATACTAATGCGAGCGCAATCACATATTAGAAGGGTAGTTGGTTGGTTAGCGTTATTGGCACGCAATCAGCCAAGAAGAAGGCCATTGGGCCGATGAATGCTATAAACGCAATCAGTGTTTGGGATCCAAACTTTTATTTTATGATATGGGTGATAGATCTATTTTCTCATGTAGAGTGTGATTTTTAATAGATTTAAAGCTTTTCCAGGAATCTCATAAAAAAAAAGCAACTATATGAGAGTCTATGGCACGTTTACTCAACCTTCGTAGTAGGTTATGGCCGTCGTGAATTGTGACTTGATTCTCCCCTCCTTCATCGAAATTGTTTGCTTAAGGTGACATTATTTGTTTACGATTTTTATTGCATTTACAATTACTTTTATAAAAAAATAGTGTTAAATTTCATTTAAGAATTAGCTAACGTTCTATTTTAAGCAACTTTCACATATAGCAAACACAAAATTCATATTTGTATGCTATAGCAAAGTTTGCATAATTGTGCTCCATAGCAAACATATATATGTATAATTCGCTATACATATACAAAAAAAATAGTTGTATAATTCGCTATACATATACAAAAAAAACAGGTGTATAATACGCTATACATATACAAAGAAAGCAGTTGTATAATTCGCTATATATATACAAAAAAAAACAGTTGAATACAAAAGATCAATTGTATAATCTGTGTATGTATAAAATGAGAAATAGAGAAAGGCAAAAGAAAACTGGGCAGATAAATATTTGTATTGTATAATTATAAGTGCATAGGATGAAAATATATGTATTTGCATGTGTATATACAATTATCTCTCGCTTTATATAAACGAGAGAGGCGAGGGTGACAAGCGAGATTTGGGAGAGTGGCGAGCGAGATCTGGGAGAGGGGAATGAAAATATATGTAAATATACAATTTCATCTCGCTTTATACAAACACAAACGCATTTTATACATTTGTGTTTGTATAAAAGTGAGAGAGGCGAGCGACAAAGAGAGCGAGCGAGAGAGGGAGAGTGGCGAGCGAGAGTTTGAGGGAGAGAGGCGACTGGTAAACAGTTTGCTACAGGTCACAATTAAATCAAAGTGTGGTTATACCATTTAATTTGAATTAATAGTTTGTCATTATGTACAATTTTCCCTTCTTTTTTTAATCAAATAGCCCATGGGCCATGACTAATCAATGTTATTTTTTGGAAAAGGTTAAAAACATAGGTTCTTTTCAGTTTAAAAGGCTCCAAAGAGGTTAAAGATGGACTGACTTTAAAATTTAAAAAAATGGAGTAAATTTTACTTTTAGCAAATATAAAAATCATATATGTATGATATAGCTATAGTTTGTATAGTTGCGCTCCATAACAAACTTTGGCTATTAATCTGTATATTTCGGTATACATGTACATAAAAAATATGTAATTGGGTTTATTTGTATATGTCGATATACAAATGAGTCCTGCATTTGTATATTTGAGTCTATTTGTATATTTTGGTATACAAGTGAGTCCTGGGTCTTGCATTTGTATATTTCGGTATACAAATGGGTCCTGCATTTGTATATTTCGGTATACAAATAGATCCTGCATTTTTATATTTCAGTATATAAATGGGTCTTGCATTTGTATATTTCGCTCTATTTATATATTTTGGTATACAAATGAGATGGCAAAAAATATGGAATGTTTGCCGCGAATTACAAATAAAAGAAACTATGGTTATAGCATTTAATTTGAATTAATAGTTTGTTATTTCATGCAATTTTGTCAATAAAATGGCTCCAAAGGCCCACATCATATTTTATTTTGGGAAAATTACGCGTATAAGCAAACATATACTAGTTAATTACTTAATATAGCTATAGTTTGCCTTAATTACAATTTGCGATCTACTTTTAGCTATAATTATGCAACTTAGCTTTTTAGTTTTGTATAATTCGCACGTTTGTATAATTCGGAATTTATATAATATAATTTGTATAACTTTTGTATAATTCAGAATTTGTATAGTATAATTTGTATATCTGTTTACACTTCTGATGTTTGTAATTGTATAAATTTGTTATTTCGAGTTTATACAAAAATAACTGAATTATACAAATGTATCCGTGAATTATACAAATCTGCTAATTGTACAAATCCGCGAATTATACAAACGAGGCAGCTTAAACTGTAGCTACAGCTTGAAATATGCAAACTATAGCTATGAAACATAATTAAATTTATTATAATGTCTATTTGCGAAAGTTCCTCTTTTATTTTTTCAAAAAGAATTGGCTCACTGCCCAGCTTTCCTTTCTTAAAACTAACATGATGACAGAATTTTGGTCCAAATAGATGGCCCATTTCAGATTTTGAAAAGCAGGCCCAAAAAATACAAGATACGAAGATATAGGAAAACTTGTAAAAATCTCACGAGTTTAAGAGTTAATTACTTAGATACACTCTAGTTTGTATATTACTAATTTTATCAGATTTTGGTGCGTTCAAATGCGTCTGGATACATGCATTTCAGGATACATGAGGTCAAAATTAGGTGTAATTTGTTCTAGATGCACTGTATCCAAGTGGATTCGCATGTATCTGGGATACATAAACAAATCTCGTTGGCCTCGCTCACCTCCCACCCATCTCGCTCACCACACTCCTATGTATCTGGTATCTCTGATACATCTGAATCACACCAGATACATACATATAATGTATCTAGTGTGATTCACATATATCTGCGATACATGACTATCTCCTTCCCCAACTAGCTCGACTCTCTCCCCATTTTGGTGTATCTGGTAGCAAAAATATATTTATTTAGGTATATCTTTCTCAATATATGATAGGAAACTCTTAATTAGTGATAAGATACCTAATTGTTTGAAAGTATAGGTAGAATTAGTATACATATGGATATGGATATATGTCAAATAAAGTAGTTTTCCCAAAAATATATGTGTAATCATATACAAGGTATACCTAACTTACATTACATTCAATATGTATATATATATTCTTACACATGTTATTTTTAATCCTTGTTTTTACTTAATTTTTATACCCACATTATATTTGCGTTATATATACACATTACTTTTTACTACATACTACTATATACTACTATAACTATTTATACCATATCTTATACATATTATCTTCATATATTTATCTACTACCCTATTTTTTTCTACTGTAATTGTATAAATAAAATCATATACTATACTTTAAATATGTAAGTATGTGTATATCGTAAGCACATATATAATATCTTTGTATATCTGGAACTTCTTTTTCTCAAAATTAATTAAAGTTCATATGGAAAAAAGATACCCCTAATTATTTTCTAAATATAAATTTAAGGACTATAATGAGATAGAAACTAAGAGATCCTTAATATCTTCATAGTTCACTTTTCAAAAAATGGATTTTCAATTTTTTCCTAAAAAAGTTAGGCAACTCATTTATGAGCCCCTCAGAGTTCTTTCAAAACATCAAACTAAGTCATAAATCATCCTTCGAACCTAATGAATTAGTACAATCAAAATTCAAATTAGGACTCGTTAGCCTAAAATGTTGACTTTAGTCAAACTTCTCATTTCCAACTTTCAAAACTAAAATTTCTTCTCTGAAATGTACCCCCATCACCCCGAGAATCGCGTCACCCATTTCTGCAAGTCATAAATAACACAAAAGGCTACGAAAAAAGTCAAACTGGGAAAAAGGGTTCCAAAACACAAAATGTGAACACAATTAGACCATTCAACTCACAATGTAAACTTATATTTAGAAAGCTAAATTAAAATTACCCTTACAAAGTAGAGTTTGTTTTCTTTTAAGAGACAAAAGATCAAAGGAAAATTGAATTCACTTTTTTGACAATATGTGTCATGAAATTAGAACAATTTTAAATCTTTCAAAAATTTCAAATTATATACCTTGTTCGAAGGAATATAATAAAATAACTTTGTTTTTTAAGATGGAAACAATTAAATTGGCCCACACAAGTTGTGATTAGATAAGTCTCTACCATATATAGATCCAATTTCACATGAATTTGAGGGGACATATGTCCTTCATATTCTAATTCTCTATGATATGTGTCACACCCCGAATCCGGATGTGATGGCACATGTCCATTTCCCACCGGACACGTCAGCCTAACCCAACCACAACGATAGAGAAGTAGAAATACGAGAATAAAAGATAATAAATAAGCGGAAGACTTTAATTAAGACTCAACACTACCCAGAATTTGGTTGTCACATGTACAAACCTCTAAATACAGAATTCGAATAAAAATATACAAGTCTCAGAGTATAGTCCTCGAATAGAACAAAACTGAAAGTAAAG
>JAJOOO010024882.1:0-13930 GCA_029582685.1 Solanum piurae | reverse complement strand
ATAGTTTTGGTTAGTCTTTATTTATTATTATTATTTTTTATTTTTTTTATTTTTCCAGGAATAATTATATAATTTTACATGTTGGTTTATATAATTTTCATCTTTCATACAAATATTTAATAAATAGCCTAAAAATAATGTTTAGCATAATTACACATTTATTTCTTTGAATTGGTGAATTTGATAATTTTCTATAATTAGTTCTCTATTTTAAATAATGAATAAGTCTTGATAATTATTTTATCTCATTTTAAATTAAGAAGCTCAAATAATTAATCGATAATTATTCATCTTATTTTAATTTTTGCCGAATTAGTTATTTGACTCAATTTGGCTACATCTAAATTTAATTTGATTAGAACAGCAGTTAAGGTGGCCAAATTTTAAATAAAAAAGGGGTCATCCTTTTGTCTTAAAACCGGTACGCATATCCACGCTCTCACGATCTCTTTCTCCTTTTTCAGACGCCTCTCACCCCTTTCTTCTTCCCAAAGTCGCAAAGGTCAATAGTAAGAATCCTAATTTCTTCATCCGCCCATCACCTTTGTCAGCTCCTCTCCTTATTTTCAAATATTACAGACCTCGGAACAAGATTTGTTGACTTTGGACGAGAGAAATCTCACCTAAATCTGATGTGAATCGAGAAATATCACATCGAACCCAGATTTTCAGGGGCATGTTCTCCTCTTGCTGGTTTTCCCTTGCATTATCTCCAATCAATCTCTCATCTCCCGCTAAAATGGCTATTTTGAATTCAAATCTCTATTTTTGCTATAAATAGTGCCATTTAAAGATACGTGGAAAAAAAAGAAAAAAAAGGGGAGGAGGACAGTGAGATAGATTTATAAGAAGAATTTTGATTTCATTAGTTGAGAAGTTAAGAATTTCGAATCTCGAGTTTTTGTCTTAAAGCTCTTTATTCTTTGTCATCGGAAGCTGTCGTCGGAGTTCTTCTCACGTGGTGGTGAAATAGTTCGTTTCAACTCGTCGTCTCAAGTTCGTTGCCCATAACCAGGTAATCAGCTTCTGCTATCTCTTTAAATTCCTGATTTTGCTTGTGTTTGTTTTAAGTATTTTAGTTGTTTTGATTTAGTCACTGCTTAACATGTAGATTAATGGGTAAATGCTATGTAGCTTACTTTTTTTTTAATTTAGATTTTTCCTTGTATACATTTAAATATTGGTGTCATGGAAGAAATTAGCTTAATTTTGAAGTTTTGCTGGCTCTATTTTCCACATAATTGAGAGAATTTAAACGTTTGTTTCTTATCATTAGTTGATTTTCATTCCAACTTGAATATATTTGAAAAATGTTAATCAGGCACTGTTTAGAGGTTGTTTTTCATGTCCAAACAAAAAGCATTTCTTTGTTTTCCAATGGACGACTTTGGTTTCAATTTTAAGAAGTAAAACTAGTAGGAATCTTAAGACTTTTGCTTAAAATCTGTTCTCTTACTACCAACGGGTTAACTCCTGTTTATATCTCTGAATCTGTTGATTTTGGTAGTGAACTTCAAGTTATTTCCATTAGTGTTCTTCCACGATCTTTGTTCTATCTAGAGCTTCTTACTCTTACGTCACCAATAAACAAACTGATCTAAAATTAATTGGTATGTCCTCGGGTTATTTCTAGGATTGAATTGAATTGTCACGTCCTTCATTATTAACCATGTATTGCATTAGTTGTTTATTTCCAAAATAGTAGTTTAGATTTCCTATTTAAATACTTCATGATATTGTAGAATCTCTTTATAGGTGTGGTTGACTAGCTTGTTAATTGATTTAAAGAATCCAGTAGCTATTTAAATCTGCGTGATTAGGACTTTAACATTACCATGGATCTTTCAAGTATGTCTAATAATTATCTAATGCATGTCCTCTTTGTGATCCATCCTTAATGATCCCTAAATTGTCAAAATTATATCGTTACTAGCTCGCTTTGCACCATTAGCTCTATTCTACAGAGATACATAGACCATGATCCATGATTATAGAGTGTTGGATTAGATTTCTTAGTCACCATTCGACCCCCTAAAAGACTTTAAGAATGGTAAAGGTTATTTATTTAGATGTATTTTTATTTTTAGCTTAAAGATCCTAAAATATTTATGTACTTCCCCTGTGTTCTCCTACTGTTTTGAAATCTCCATATAGCACTGACTTTGTTTAGATAGCCTTTAATAGATTAGTGTTATTATCCTTAGTATTTTAATATGATTAAGTCATTATTGATGCATTTATCAAAGTGATGTATCCACTATTTTGTTTAGAAGTGACTGTTGATTTTATTGTATATGACGTAAACATTTATTTTATCTTGTGTTTTTGTTATTTTGTTCTTGCCACTAATTTCTTACTTCTCTTATGCATGAACTCCCTTTGAACGAGTCCAACGGACTCCATCTTCACCCTTTCCTTCATCTTCGAGTCAATCTTCACCACGTCATTAAAAGGGAAGCAAATATTTGGGTTAAAACCCAAGTCACACAATGCTAAATTGCAGCAGCCTCAAAGGGCTGGAAATGAGATTTTTGGATTTAAGAATCCAACATGATCATTGCAACAACATGAGATATTTTGGGCCAAAGCACAAGTGCAACAACGGCAAATTCGACTAAAAAAAAAGGGGGACCCAAATTCAGTTTCTCCTTTACTCTTAAATTATTTAATTGTGATTACTTATTATTAGTTGTTTAACTCTAACTTTAGAATTATTAATTAACTTAATGAAATTCCCCAAAAGATGAGTTATTTCTTTATGTTAGTTGTTTTAACAAACTTCATTTTATCAACTCTTGTATTTTTTTTTACACACTCAAATACTTTAATCAAAACTTTTCCCTTTTTTCTTATTTAATTTAAAAGGAGCTCTCTATAATTAATTCATTTGGTTTAAGTTATTATCTTTAAAAACAAATTCAAATAAATTATATAAAATTTGATTTTGTTAAATTCTAATCACTTGCAATTTAATTCAAATGTTTCATTTTTGGGTCCCTTTTTCTAAAAAAAAATAAAAACAATAATAAAAAATGTGTCATTTATTTAATCATTTCCTCAAAGTTAATCATATATTATAAATTATTATTTTTATGTTAAATCATTATCTTTCTAAAAATAGTCAAATATTTAGTCAAGTCACAGGTCAACCGCATGTTAGCGGACACTTCGAATGCTTAAACCCTTCTCGAAGTGTAAATTGAACCCCGAACCCTCTTTGGTATTTTCAAATGATTTTTTTTGTTTAAATCTTTGAAAACTATAAGTTTTCTTAATTTCTTTAAAAAATTAAGTGGCGACTATTTTCTAAGTATTTTTCTTAAAATATTTTATACTTAGAACATTTCAAAAAAATGATTTTTCTAACGATAGTAAAATTACGGCACGACAAGCACCATCCTACATAATGGGATTAGCATAACCCTCCTACATAATGAGATTTAGTTTAGCAGGACCCTCCTACATAATGAGATTTGGATTAGCAGGACCCTCCTACATAATGAGATTTAGATTAGAAGGACTCTCATACATAATGGGATTAGCAGGACCCTCCTACATAATGGGACTAACATGACCCTCATGGACAATGGGATTAGCAGGATCCTCCTACATAGTGAGATTTAGATTAGCAGGAACCTCATACATAATGGGATTAGTAGGACCCTCCTCATAATGGGACTAATAGGACCCTCATGAACAATGAGAACTAGTATAGCAGGACCCTCCTATATAATTAAATTTAGATTAGCAGGACCCTCCTTATATTGAGACTAGCAGGACCCTCCTGGACAATGAGAATTAATATAGCAGGACCCTCATACATAATGGAATTTAGATTAGCAGGACGCTCCTACATAATGGGACTAGTAGGACCCTCCTGGACAATGGGATTAGCAGGACCCTCCTACATAATGGAATTTAGTTATTTTCTCCTAGGATAAAAATTTCCTAGTCTGAGACGTTATTATTTTCTCCTAGGATAAGCACTTTCTAGTATGAGTTTATTTTAAAAATAAAAATAAAAAATCACATCTGCTAATAACTCACAAAAAATTTCCAGTGAAAATTGGGGAAAATATTTTGTTTGTGATAGTTTTCAGGTTTCTTCAAGCGAAACATGGATTTGAAATTCAAGAACAAAATTTTAACTCTTTTCAGAATGATCAATTCCCATGATAACCAGAATCAGCTTCTTCAATGCATATAGCAGCCTGACTTCCTGACCTCTATTTCTATTCAGCTACTGAGATCAAGAAAACATGCAGTCATTCAAGAACATTTTCAAATTGTCATTTTGAAGAGTGTCAAAAGCTCATTCTAAGTGGCAAGTTAAGCCTCGAATCCAATTCAAGATCAAGATACTCACCCAAAAAATTAAGGTGATATCTGAAATTTAAAACTCAAGAGAAGCTACATAGATAGGAGTTTGTACTTTTATTTTTCTTTTGACTATTAGCTTTCATTTTTTTATGTAAGGATAGGAGCCGTGATCTGGAGCCTCGATGGAACCTCGCTTAACTTCCAACTCATCACCTCATCTCCTTGAACTACATGTGACCTGATTCCCTTATAACCCGGGATATATAGGATGTCCAAAACAAGGACTCGGCCGCATATTTTTCTTTCAAATAAGAGTCCGATCAAAACTTGTCGCATTGTCTACTTCTTTGTCTGAAAATTCTTCGTGTTTCCAGTCAAAGAGAGGTAAATTGTAGATACGTAATTTTTTATCGAATTTAAGGTTTTACACCATTTTTAGTGTTTAAATATTTTTTAAAATTTAAATTAAATATTTTAGTTTTTATCTTATTTTATTAAGTTTATTCTAAATGATTTGAAAATCACAAAAGTTGAATCACATTTTAAGTCATTTTCAATTATTTTTTAAAAAAGAAATGTAAAGTTACAAAAAAAAAAATTCTTTTAATTTAAATTTAATAAATAAATTAGTGTTTCTTAATTATATTTTTAATTAACTATTTAACTTAATTTTCTTATATTTATATTAGGTTAAAATAATTAGTTAATATTTCTCTTATTATATTTTATATTTTTTATTTATATATACCTACACACTACCCCACTATCCTCACCCCATTACCCCTATTCTCCTCAACCTATACTCAACCCACTCCCACGTACACCCACACACCCCTATCCTACATATACTACACTACTCCAATCGAAAAAAAAAGGAAAAAAATCAGCAACCAAAGAGACAGACATACGTACAGGAAAAGAGAAAACAAGATCCAAACATTGTAATTTCCTTCCAACTACTACATCACACGGAAACAAAATACAATACACATCCACACAAAAAAAAAGATTTGTGAGCGTTTTAATCGAGCTTCGATCAAGATTTTGCGGTTCTTATTTCTTCATTTAAGGTTCAACTTTACCTTATCTCTTTAATTTATTTATAGAATTTGATGTAATTATGTGATAAATTTTCTTATAGTTTTGTTTCATTCATAATTTGATTGAAATGAATATTGACCTCTTGAGTTATATTTTTGTTATTTCTTAATGCAAATCTCTAAAAGATGAATAAAATCCTATTATTATGTAAGATTTTTTATTTTTTTTGTTATTCAATTTTGTTATGCCTAAGCCACTGTTTTTATGGTATTGTTGTAGGTTAATTTTGATGTCAATTATCTATTTTAATTTATGTATTTTTGGATAAATGGGTCATTACCCAATGAGCAAACAAATAAGTTATGTGAACTTGAATTTATTCCATTTTAGGTTGGTTGAATCCTTGGATATGGGGACTAATTTGATTAAAAATAGCATTGATTAATATAATAATAGAACAAAAAAAATAGTTGTCATGAATTCAAAAAAATTAGAGTACTAAGAGTTTTAATACTAGGTGAGTTTTAGGCACATTAAAAATATTTGTTTCAATTAAGAATGTGATTACACTTCTTCATTGAGAAATTAAAAACTAAACTCAAGGATGTGGTGACGCACCTTGTCGAATAATATAATTAACTTTCATTGATTTAAAGTAGAGATTTACACACAAATTATTAAGTGCGATGCAAAGAAGACAGTTATGCCTCTAAATGTCAAGACCAAGAATGCAATTACGCATCTAGGTTAAGACCAAATAAAAAGTTCAACAATAAAAAATGCAAATAAATAATGGCCTGTAATAATTTATCCAATTTTTTTTTTAAGATAACTATAAGTCAATAAAAGCGACCGTGCTAGAATTTCGGGACTCGAGGGATGCCTAATATCTTACCCTCGGTCAACAGAATTCCTTACCTGAAATTCTAGTTCGCAGACCAAAATAAAGAGTCATTTCCTTTTGATTAAGGATAAAAAAAAAAGGTGACTTGGAACACCATAACTCAATTCCAAGTGGAGACTCTGAAAAAATAATAAATAAAATAATCCCTAATCAATAACGTCACTTAAATTGAAAAAACTCTTAACCGCTAGGCGAAAAAAGGGGTGTGACAGGAATTTATTGATTCTTTCAAAATTATTATTTTTAATTTTGAAGTTATATGAACAGAAGGTAAATTAATTGATGATACCTTCAAAAAATTGACTTTTCTTAGAAAAATATTTAATTTTGTTATCACTAACTCAACAAAGTTTAGAAAATAATATGATTTTTTTTTTTTTAAAATCACAGAACGAATGAAATTTAACTGAAGAAGAAGAAAAGAGGGACACAACTTGACGTGGATGGGGAAGGATGGGAGTGAGAGGTGAAGAAGAAGAAGAAAGAAGGAAAGAAATTGGAGGGAGGAAGACAGCTTGAAGTGAGCGTGGGTGGGGTGGGATGGAAGGTGAAGTGAAATTTAAGGTGAAATCAAAATAAAAGTAATAAAAATTAAAAGATAAGTGTCAAAAACACACATAAACTATTCACTTTATGTCTTTTCTCTTTTTTTAAAAAAGAAGATAAATGTTAATCCTGATATGCATTTGAAAAAATGAATGAGTATGATGATTCAATTCAGGCCACGTTTTAATCATGACTAAATTAATATACAGTATATTTCCATATATATATTTCCTTTCACAAAAAATTGACAATCTTTCGTTTCTAGCAAATTGTATTCCGAGTGTGTGAAAATTTATAAATTCATTCAATTTGAAATAACTTGTAACATAATCTGATATCTGGTAAGAATATTTATATTCAATCCTAATTAACATAATTACTTATCCTAAGGAAGATTATGAAAGATGGCAATTTTCAGATTACTCATTTTATTTTGGAGAAGTAAATAATAGTGTGGCTAATGCACGCACTAGCCAATACACGAGTAGTGAAGGAGAAACTTGGTTTTTTTCACTTGAAGTCTTTTCTTTACCGAAACAAGTTAAAGTTAAACTGAAGAATAATCAAGATGCATGGTCTTCCGAATATCAAAATTATAGTTAGGAAAGGACACTTTAATTTCCAGACAGGAGCCTACTCTATATACGTGTAATTATTATCAGCTTGTTATAGATAGTGATATCTTACAAGGATGAAATTTACATTGTCATTATTCCACATAGAGGAAACCATCATATTCCACCTCGTGTAAAGCTTTTTACTTAAGATATGAACTGGTAAGGATCTACCTAGCTAATCCCAAAGGTAATTTATTTTAAAAATAAATAAATTTAGGCATCTGATTCGTTAAAAAATTATAATTCATTAATTAAGGATAAGACCAAAGGAGATCACCACTAGAGACTAGAGAGGAGCCAAGTCCTCAATTATGGATGATTTTTTTCTCTTATTCAAATAATAAGTAGTTACACATAACACACTACTTTGATGCCCACATTATAGTGATTAGCATGTCATTGTGTGCATGTTTTTATTTCATACATTAATTAAAAACTACAACCTAACACATATTATTGATGATTCCTTATGTTGTAGATATATAGCTCTGAGGCTCCCCAGTACAAATGAAAGATCCATCATGTCCATAGAGTTTGCAACCATCTCCTGCGGTGTAACAATTAACACAAACTTGATAAAGTTTGGCCAATCCAAAAGATGGACAAGTCATGTATCTCTAGAGTCACATTCCAGGGTACATGCCTTGGGTTCAATCCATACTCTTTCCTTCACAAACAAACTTGCCGTCTTTATCAAAATAGTAGCAACCCTTATACCCCGTGCAACCTGTGGTGCATCCCGTGGGTTTAATTATAGTCAGTCCTTCTAAACTGAGACATTTTGAAAAAGCAATATACGGATCACAATTTCGGGGGCAAGCTTTTGGGTTTCTTGGGTCATATTGTCCTTTGCATATGAAAGTCCCAATAGCACTATAATAATTGCAACCTAGATAACCTACACAATAATTGGTGCATATGGGATTTTCCGGACTTCCTTCTGAACGTGGGCATATCCCATAGCCAAGATTACCACATTCTTTAGTACAAACCCTGGCATCAACATGTTCCACCACGCTTACAAGTAACAATAATCCTACAACAAATATAATAAGGAGAAAGGGAAATGAAAAAACATACTAACGCTTATTGTTTATGCCTCAACAAAGAAACTAAAGAGAAGAAAAGAGAAAGGGAAATCTTACCAAGGAAACTAACTTGTTTGTGAACAGCCATATTATGGATTCTTTTTACCTTGTTTAATTTTCTTTTCTTTTGTTTGGGTTGAGGAGTGTCTATCCTCCTTCACCTATTTATTATATCAAACGAGTGATAAAAAACATAGCTACTAAAACGTTTTTATATATATTATAAAGAAGAAAAAGATGTGCTTGTTAGTGTAATTAGTTTGGCTAATGCCATATTATTCTTTTTCTTTCTTTATTAGAAAGCTTAACTTTTCTTAAGTGGCTATCTTTAATTTTTTGATTTTGAAATATTTGTCATCTAGCAACAATTTTCTTCTCCACAATTGCATATATCGCTTTAGTGGAAAATAATAATTTTAGTCCATGTATTATAGGTTTATTTTCATTTTGATCCCTGTTATATGAATCGAGTACTAAGCATCATTACTGGAATTATTATATCTAATTGAAGGACAATAATGGATCTATCTGTAAGTACAAATAAAACATGCCAACCATCTAACATGATTAATTGTTACTCCCTCCGTCTTTAGTTACATGGCTGAATTTTATTTTTAATCGTCTATCTAAAATTAAATATTACTACTCACTTTTTATATTCAAATATACCAATTTTTTAATATGCTTTTTTTTTAGTCTTTTTCTAAAGTTAAAAGAATATTTTTGGGCCTTTTCTCAGAAAGGAAATGCAAACAATTAAACCATATATAAGTAACTTTTTATCTGTTTACAAGAGAGAAAATTAACGTACTATCATTCATAGCGATATTTATATTTAATGTTCCATATGTAAGTGATTTTTTGTCTAAATAAATCGTAGAACAAATTACTAATTACAAACTAGGTTGAAAGAAAATAAAGACATGAGATAATAGTGGGACTTACATATATAGTGAAAGTTGCACTAACCATGTTTTTCATCTATTGATATTCAAAGTTAACAATTTTTAAAATCAATGAATTATCAAATTTCTTCGAAGGTATAGTGATAGGAGCAATAATTAAGTAACTAATTATCTCAAATTAACTTTATGTGATCAAAAGAAAGAGTAAACATCTACGTTTTGTTAATTGCTTCACTAATTAGTCCTATTTCCTGTCTTTTTCCTATCTTTAATTATGCAAATCATGTTTTATGATTATTCTCATGCACTAAATATTTTGTTAATTGATAGAGTAAAACTTTATTTGTAACACATATAAACAAATCATGTTATGTGAATATTTTTCTACGTTAATTTTTTTTTTTGTTGATATGGTAAAATATTATTTTTAGCACACATAAATCATGTTCTGTGACTATGTTCCTACGTGGAACGATAAAGCTAATTACGTATTAGTGGCTTACTCCCTCTAATTCAATATAAATAAATTATTGACACTATTTTATATTGATATTTAATATTTTGTTAATGACTTAAGTATTTTTTTACGGGTGTCACGCTTTAACAATTCATTTATATTATACGGAGAAGAGCTTAAAATGCCCTTTAACTATTTTAATTAGTACAAAATTATCCTCCATCCACCTTTGGGCCCCCAAATACCCCTAACGTTGACTTTTTGTCTCAAAAATACCCTTATGTCTAACAGATCAAACTCATTAGGTGGATGAAGGGAAATATTGTACCAAACCTCATAGTTTAAGGATATTTTAGGCCCTTTTACGTTAAAATGATTTGAAATTACTTAATAAATAAACTCACATGATGATTGACTCGGTTTTAAATTTCATAGTAAATTAAAAATAAGGGCAAATATGAGCCAAAGTATTAACATCAAAAGTATTTTTGAGCCAAAAGATGAACGTTGGTGTTTTTTAGAGGCGAAAGGTGAATGAAGGGTAATTTTATACCAATTCAAATACTTGAGGAACATTTTAGACCCTTCTCCATATATTATATTATTGATGATGCCTTATGATGCAGATATATAGCTCTGAGGCTACCCAATACAAACTAAAGATCCATCATAATTCATATCCATAGAGTTTGCAACCCTCTCCTGCAGTGCAATAATTAACGCAAACTTGATAAAGTTTGGCTAATCCAGAAGATGGACAAGTCACATAAACAACTTTCCGAGCTATGGGTACATGCATTGGGTTCAGTACTCTCTTCGAAATAGTAGCAACCTTATACCTCGTACATCAGGTGGTGCATCTCGTGGGATAAATTATTATTTGTCCTTTTAAACGGGGACACTTTGAAATATTTGTTATCTAGCAATAATTTTCTTCGACTAAACATAATTGATCTTCGATTAATATACTGTATATATACTTTAGTTTTGATCTCTATAGACGGTATATATGATTGGACTAAACATAATTGATGTTCGATTAATATAAACTTGCGATTTTGATTTTTCACACGAACAGAAATTAAAAAATTAATGGAATTGTTAATTTTAAAATATAGAATTCTTTTAAAAACATATTCAAAAATGAAGATTAATTAATTTGTTAAGACAAACACGATGTTGAAGTCATCATTATCGCCAACTCATACCATGCAATTCAAATATAATCAAATTGGAGCAAAATTTATCTTCTCCCCCTCTCTATGGCTTTTCTCGTTCATATATCATATTTTAACTTTCTATTAATTATGTATAGCTATAAGATTGAATTATTCAACCAGATTCTTCTTATAGAACATTAACCCGAGATTTCTTAGCGCAGTTACCCTTGAGTGTATTTTTTTTCTTATTTATTTTTAATTAATGATTTCATTAGTTTAGGATGAAATTACTCGTTTACATAAATTAAAGATTAATTATGCTTAATCAAAATATACATGAATCAAAACTGAAAATAAACCAATAATACAAAGACCAAAATGGTTATTTGCCCATCACTTTATTTTTTGTAATTAAAGTGGATAGAATTACTTTTACAAATAGATATTTGTGAATTAAACAGATGGCCCAATGCAGCGTAAATTGGATAACCCTGTATGAAGAGTGATACAACCTACAAAAATAAAAGAGAAAATGGTCTAAAACCTCTCTAACCTATACCCGAAATCTCAATTACACACTCCAATTTTATGGGTGTCCTATCACCCCATGACTATTTAAAAATGAAATAAATGACTCCTTAAATGTTGAGTTGGCACAGAGAGTGCGACAGAGTGAGAAGCTTAAATAGTATTATATATTATTTATTTATTTTTATAAGCAAAATGACACCGTTTTAATGGAGGATATTACTTTCCCTTTCAATTTGGAGAAGACGAATCAGCAGTTTCAACCCCATTTTTGATGGACGATAAATTTTATATTTGTTAGAGAAACTCATCGAACAAGCCGGCAATGACGAGGAAATAATCACTAGAAAAGATGAATTCACCGATAAATTCAAAAATTCATACTTGAGCTTCGAAGCTCTTTAACAATGGTTGTCCGTAGATTTGTATTTCGCCCTTCATTCTTCAATTTTTTTAGTTCAAATCAATTGATTTAGATGTTTTCAAACTCAAGAACTCAACAATGGAATTCTCATAAAGGATTCAATTTAGTCTCTACAAATTAGTAATTGCAAATGAAGATTTCAGATTTAGCTTTAAACCCAGAAACCCACATTTCTTTTTTGATTTTGACAGCTTTGTACGTCAATGGAGTTTTCTAGTTTTTGGCTCAAATCTTCACACCAAATTCGAAATCAATTAACAAGTAATGTGTAGATTCCATACACCAAACTTAATCACACTCACAGATTCACACAAATTCGATGAACACGATGGAGAACAATAAGTTTTTTCTTAAAATTTTCAGAAATTAATAAAGCCAAGAAAACAACTGAATGATTTTGAGGCAAGTATTATAGCAATCTAAAATTTGATGGATCAATTTGTGTATATATATCGTTTACAAGTTTTTAAAAAAAAAGAAGAAAAAAATAGAATAAAGATAAAGAAGGAACTAAGAATATAAAAAAAAAATCATTGACAGCTGGTTGTGCGTGTCCACCACTGCAAGTTATGAATGTGGGTGTTCAGTTTTAGGGTGTTATTTATTCCATTAAAAAATAGTTCAAGATGGTAATAGGTCCTCTGTAAAGTATAAGTGTGTAGTTGGAATTTTGAATATAGGTTGTGTGACATCTTGCAATTTGAAATAACTATGAAGAAGCTTGTAATTGGAAATAGTCATTTTTGGAAAGAATTCAAAAATCTGGAAATTTAGTTATGGAAAAAATGAGTTTTTGGTCAACTTCAAACAGTAATAACTCCTAGCTCAGGATGATTTAGGTGTATTTCCATTTATTTTTGCAAATCCCTTGGAATGATCTTTCCAACGCCGCCGAGTTTGCTTGATTCCGAGTTCGTATGAGTGAGTTATGCCCTTTGGAAGTTGGGTTGTTGGCTCATGGCAGTTTAGTCCAAATTTGTAAGGGTATTTTGGTCTTTTCCCTAACCATTTCTTTTGGTTATATTAAGGATTTAGACTGATTTTAAATCAGTTTTCCCTTTTAAAAGTGAGAGTTAGGGTTCTTGAGAGAAAAGGAGAAAAGAGGAGAAAGGAGAAGAAGAAGCGAGACTCGTCAAGATCGTCGTGGTTTTCATCGGGGGTGATCCCTATTAAGGTATGTGAGATCATAGCGTGGGGTTAGTTCAGTCCTCCACACGCCAAACTTGTTTTAATTCCAAGAAAAAGATTGGTTGTGTTTGTTGAATTCTTGTGGTTGTGTTGAAGTTTCTTGTTGATTTGGTACATGTTCCGGATGGAATGCCGAGTTGGATCTATTGTATATTAATGGTTTTAATGATCCCAAGTGTTTGGGGAAAGAACATTTGAAGTTAAGAGGGTTTATAGTTGGAAAAATGAAGGAGAAAAGTCGGGCAGCTTGCATGAAACAAGTTTGTGTCGCGGACTTGTTCTCCCTGTGAACACAAATCTGCTCCGCGTCTCAGACAGGACGCGGACTCTACTGTTTCAAATTTATTTTTGCGAGCATTTATTTAGGAGCATCTCCACGTCGCGAACTTGTTCCAAGACGGTGTTTTCGTAAATTTTCTCAAGTTTAGCTAATCGAAACTATTCATAAACACCAAGAGACCTTTCCTATCGCAAATCATGAACCTTGAATCCATAATCCAATTCAAGGAAAAGTTAGGATCAAAGTCAAGAGAAGTGTCGAAGCAAGTCTTTAAAGTTTTTCAAGAGTCTTTATTGAACGTTTTAATTTCGTTTTAAGGCTCAAGTTTCAAGTTAAGTAAAGAGTATAGAGTTTCAAGTTAAGTAAAGAGTATAGAGTCAAGTTCATTTTCTCAAAAGTTATTAGGGAACTAAGTATTCCCAAAGAAGTTTATAAATGTTTTCACATTTAAGATGAGAGGAAACTGAGATTT
>JAJOOO010024881.1:0-22688 GCA_029582685.1 Solanum piurae | reverse complement strand
CATAATAAGGGAATCAAGAAACTGACTGAAAACTAGGGACCTAATGGGTGAAAGGAACCCACTAGTGAAATCCCACATACCTGGTGACGAATTCCACAGAGAAATCTTTCAATTTCAGGGCTGGAACTGATGGAACCTTGTTGCGTTCTTGAATTAGGGTTCTTGACTTCTCTTCTCCTCTTACGCTCTAATTTCTCTAAGTTTGATTAATTATTTGACTTAGCTAAGTTCTAGTTATGTTTCTAGGCTTAAACTGACTAAAACCTCATAATTTAGGGTCTAAATGACGTAGCTTAGGGGTTAAACGAAATAGGAAAAAACCAAAAGTGCCCTGACTTAACTGCTGTCGGAGTGATCGACAGACGGGACCTACGGGCCGTAGGTCAATCTACGGTCCGTAGATTGGAGTCGTCGGTCAAGTCTGCCTGACAAGGCTTCACTAAAATGAGCATAACTTTTTACTCAGAGGTTGGATTTTAGCAAACTCGGTGGCGTTAGAAAGAAGATTCAATTATTTATCATACCATAGGTCATAGGACACATAATTCCATTTTGTTCTAATAGTTATAACCATTTCAAGTTGACCCAATCAACAACTTTCATCTAAGTGGTTGCTGACCTTCATCTACGGTCAGACCTACGAATCGTGGATCAACCGACGGTCTGTGCTGGTCGACCTTAGTTCACGTCAAAGGCTAGGTAAAGAGAGGCCTCGATCCATGAACACAGACCACGAACCCTGGTCTGACCTACGGACCATGGGTCGAGACTTAGCCAATTTTCTGAGATGGGTTTGGAGAGGGGTTGCAGTGGTGAACCACGGACCACCAGTACGAGTTGTGGTCTGACCTACGGTCCGTGGATGGAAACCGTGGGTTGCACCTGCAACTTCTCAAAGTTTACATTTTTGGTCTGTTTCGGATACGGGGTGTTACAAACATAGTCAATTGGTTCCCATTTCTTGTAAAGAATGCCAGCAATGGCATGTGGACATGGTATTCCCTTGAGCATCCATGATCTATAACAGCATGTCCTACTCCTCATATCAACAGTATGGACATAAGATCCATCTGAAATTTCAAAGCCTCTCTCTCCATTGAACTCAATATGACATTTCATTAACTTTGCTATGTCCGTTTCAAGCACTCTCAATGCCATTGGAGAAATATTTGTTAACCATGTTTCTGGAAATTTATGAAATTGACCTAGTCTATTCATTATCTTTACCCTTATCTTTTCAAGCATAGTGATAATAGTTTTATGTCTTGGAGCTAAGATCCAAGCATTGAAGCTTTCAGCCATATTATTATCTATGCTATCACACTTAACATCAATCCTAAAGTACATTTTGCACCAAGTTTATATATCATAGTAAAGTCAATCTGGAACAATATCTTTGTAACCTAGCAATGCCAAGCCAAATTTGCCTTCAACTCTGCCTCAAAGGTGCTTCTTGCACATTTCCAAAATTGATTCCTTCTTTCTAAACCTCTCCAATCTTTTGCCCAGTTAGCAAGAATGTGTCTTGCACACATCCTATGCTCCACCTCTGGTAAAAGATCCTTGATTGTTGATGTAAGCCCCTGCAATGAAAAAAAACCATTATTGTTGCGGTAACAAACACAATAATGCATTAAACATAAGTAAATTAACAAAAAAACATATTTTTTGCATATCTGAAATGAGTGTGTAATCTCTGCCATCCCCCTAATCCCAAGTTCTCTATCAACAATTTAAAAAACCATGCCATATGTTCTTAGTTTCATACTCTACTACACTCCATGCAATAGGCAACATTTGATTATTGGTATCTTTAGCCATAATAACCAACAATTGTCCTTCGGTTACACCCTTTAAGAAACATCCATCTAAACCAATACATTTCCTACATCCACCAAGAAAAGCTTTTCTGCAAGCATCAAAACATATATAGAAACTCTGAAAAACCAACTTACCATTACCTTCAGAATCATCAAATTTTACTACACAAGTACTACTTGGATTGGTCCTCAACAATTCATCTCTATAGTAAAAAATTCTACCAAACTCTTTCACATGATCACCCATTAGTTCCTGCAATATTCTCTGTGTTGCTCTCCTAGAAATAGTCTTCCCAACATGTATTCCCAACTCTTTTCTTATCAACTGTTGAAATTTGAAAATTCTAATGTTTGGTTGCTCACTAATTTTATCTTTGTAGTGCTTATACAAGCACTTAGCATTATACATGTAATTTCTTGTGGTCTTCACACATATGTGCCTTGGATTGTAGGTTTTAATCACAAAGTTATTGTTAGCTCTATCAAGACTTGCATATAACAACCAAGAACACCCATCTCTACATCTAACACTCACCTTTTTTTACTCACTAGTAAACTTTTCTAACTGTACACCTTTTTGAAGTGAATATTTTGTAACAACATCCCTAAAATCATTCACACTCTCAAAAATCATGCCCAACTGCCACATAACCTTTTCTATAGTTTTATCAAAAACAATATTTCTACTATCCCTCCATGTCTCATCATCTGAATCAGTTTTAACACTATAAGCATCAGAACTACAATACACATGATCATCCCCAACAATTTTACCTTTTAAGTCTTTATCAACAGGTTCAGTCTCATCAAACCCACATCTGGACCAACTTCAGCAACTAGAACTTCTTCAGGGTCTTTAGGTGTTCTTTTTGTTTTCTTCCTCCTTTGGTATGACCTCTTCTCAACCCTTAAGTTTATATTTTCTTCATGGACATCACTTTCATATTTAGCTTCACCTTCATTGAATATATCTTCATGGTCTGAATTTGAACTATTTTTAGTTGACTAGTTTGAATCTAGCACTGGAAAGTCATCCTAAACAACAACAGATTCAACACTTAGATTAAATGTTGGTTGAGTAGGTGCAATAGTATCAGGCTCAACAGTTGCAGTAGTAGTAGTTGATGTTTGAGTAGGTGCAACAGCCTCAGGCTCAACAATTGTAAAACTTTGAGAAGCTACTGGTTGAGTAGTTGCAGCTTCAAACCCATTTTCATTAATATCAAGAACCCTCTCACCCTCATGGTCCCCCTTGTCCCCTCCTTTATTAAAAGCACCAAAAGATTCCTCATTGGTAGGAGTGTATTCCAACAAACCAATGGGGCCATCCAACTGATCAACCATGTGACAAACATAGACCTCAACAATATCTCCATCTTTAAAGCTTTGTGAAAGTTCAAAAATATCCTCATCATTTTGTATATCTAATAGAAACTCACTCCTAGGTGGCCTAACATAAAATGTGCAACTTTTAGTATACCCCAACTCTTTAATGTCATTAGTTAGTTCGGAGTAAGACATCTTATCAATGTCGACAACGAATATTTCAGTGATTTCTCCACCCTCATATAATGGTTTTCAACTCTTACTATTCAAAATCCCACCAACCTAATATGTCATTGATATATATGTAAAAGCACCCATTCCTAAAATTAAGTCACAATCACAGTACATAAATAAGAGAAATGAAGAAAATAGTTGGTTCTTACAAATCGAATAATTTGGGGGGAAGACTAGAAAAAAATCCTAATTTATCAACAATTAGTACGCATATACAACTAAAACATAAATCGCAATCAGTAACAAGTCACAATTACAAGACAAAATTATGAAGGCAAAATGGTCTGGTGGACCCTTGTACTTGTATGTGTTTGTATTGTGAGCCCTTCTACTTTCCCCTTTGTCATCTGAACCCCTGAACTTATTGAAGCACAATATTTTAAACACTATTTCTGACTTGGCATCCTATGTGGCATCTAATACCAGAGGGCGTGTAAAATGCACCTATTAGGAGCGTGAGACCCTTGGAAAAGGGTCTAAAAGTCACATTAGGGCTTTTATATAACCATCATCTTCCTAGTTGGATCTAACACCATTGTTGGATAGAATTTAAGGTTTTCTTGGCTTTTTATTTTTTTATCTTTTCCCCCCAAATTTATTATCTATTGTTTATTGTCATTATACTGCTCTCTTTATTATGAAAGACGTCATGGAAGGCAAACACTACTCCCAAACATCTTACACTAACATGAATCATAAAACAAAGCAAAATTTCTAAAATTTTTCAAGAAAATCAATGCAATTGACTAAAACCCAAAACCAACAAAGACACAAATAGAAGATCAAATCCAGATTAAAAAACAAATAAATTCAAAAATAAATTGAAAAACCTACCTAGATAAGTTGAAAATCGAAAAAAAAATAACAAAAAATAAAAACTCAAATAATTTTCGAGATTGACCACTGTTTTAGTCAAACCCCTGCTTCAGATCCAACCAAACACAAACTTACTGCCTTTCTCTCGTCCTCTTCACCTTCTCCGACCAAAACGCCTTCATTCTAACCGCCTTCAACAAGCTTCAACCATCAACTATAAGCGAGAATCAACAACAACAACAAAAATACCAAACCAATACTCCGCCAATAAGTCTCGACCTTCCTAAAGCCGCCAGCCCCGAGCTTCGGTGAGATTGTGAAAAACTAGAAACAATTAGAGCCCCACTCTTCCTTAGGCCACCGGTCACCACAAAAACCACAATCAGATATAATTCAAAATCAACTCTAAACTCCGACGAGATTGTGAACAATCAGAAGTCATGCCAACATTTTTTACTTCAATGGAAAGAGTAGAAGAAGTATGAAAAATGAAAAGGTAAGGAAGATTAGAAGAAGGGATAAAGTGAAATTGTGGGGATGGAGACAGCTATAGCAAAAAGAAATAAAAATTGGAAAGAAAAGTGTTGCTACATTAATCTAATATAATAAAAGGAAAAATGACGTGGAGTGACTATATATATGTGTGTCATTTTATAATTATTTTTAAAATTATGTGTCAGGCGTTTGTGATACACACAATTGAGTAGTAAAAAATGTGTTTAAAATATTATGTTTCGATGGGTTCAGGGGTTCAGATGACAAAGGGGCAAGTAGAAGGTTCACAATACAAATACATACAAGTACAAGGGTCCACTAGATCATTTTGCCAATTATGAATAGTTAAAAAATCCTAATTTATTGACAAACCGTAACAATTTTTACTTCAACAAAATCAACAATAACGTCAATAGTAACCAAACCCTAGATAATTTCTGATGAAAAATTCAATTCTAGGTTAGACGACACGAAAAAAGGACTAACCTTTAAGAGCTACTGATTTCTTAGTTCAATTCAGGGATAGTCACAGATCCACGATTTCAGACACGCTATCAAGAAACACGATCAAGAAACGCTATCAAGAAACACGATTTCAGACGCACTATCAAGAATCCTCAACAACTAACATGATTTGGTCTTTGATTTCTTCTTGTGCCTAAGTTAAAGAGAGTTTTGGGAAAGAGACAAGTTTAGGAGTGACGATTGATTTCCTCTTTTTTTACTTTTCAAATATATTTATTAAAAGGGAACGAATTGACTAATTTAATGAATTAAAACGCGCGGTGACATACTCAATTAAGATAGACTGAGTATGGGAATATATATATTTAAAATACGGTATTAAATAGTCTAGGGGGGTAATAGGTCCTCCATAAAGTTTGGTATCATAACAACAAGTTTGGCAAAAGTTGAAATATTTTTCAGATCCTTTTCCCAATATTTTAACCTTTGAAAACTATTTTGCACTTGTAGTAGGTTAAAAAAAGGGGGTCATTTGCTTAATGTGATCTAATTGATTTTCATGGAGATGAGTATATTTTGAATTTTTTTTGAAATTAAACATGTCCTGGCTCCTTTTAGAAAAATATATTTTTTTAGAAATAAAAGTTACTATCATACATAGGATAAGAAAGTTATTAGTAACTAAATTAAAATAAAGGTTCACAAACTCAATCATCTATCTCATGTTAGCTATTATGAATCCAAACTAGAACATATCTAAAATCACACAAGCAAGTTCAGCATGAAAAGACAAATACATAAACAAATAATGTTAAAATATAAGCTATAGAAGATGGTTGCAAGCAGATTTGCTAGTTTTGCTATTTTGAGTAGTCCTGAAATATCATGGAAACTCCATATACATATATGATAGTATCGAGTCCATGAGACTCAAAATTTACTAAAGTCTTGAATCAAGACTCCATTTTTTGCTCCCAAAGTGTTCATGCAAATTAAAAAAGAGTAAAGAGATTAGTAAAACGATTCGATATTTCATGATATTGAATAAAAAAGATATAGAGAAAAGTAAAGTTATATGACGAATATACTATCCCGAACATGTAAATATGCACCAGTTTGTAAATATATTTTGTTTGGTATGGGCACCGTTTTGGTTTCAAACTGGTGCATAATCTCTCTTGTAGTACAAAATAATTTCTTCTACATGTGAAGTGGTTTAGTGCTTGGAGTACTTCTGGAGAACCTCAAAGTAGTCGGGGAAGGTTTTGCGAGTACAACCGGGGTCCTTAATGGTGATTGGAACATCAACACAAGCAGCAAGAGAGAAAGCCATAGCCATTTTGTGATCATCATATGTATCAATCTCCGTTACGTTTAACTTTTCTGGTGGGGTGATTATGCAGTAGTCTGACCCTCCTACAACTATTGCACCCAACTGAAATTTCATCCAGAAATGTCAAAGAGTAAGAAAAAATAGAATAATTGATGCAATGAAATATCAAGAACTTCTTCAACAAATCGACCAAGTTGAATCGAAGAACACGCGATGAATCGACCAAGACACGGCGGAATACTATGAAATTGACGAACTTGATGAAGGCTAGGGTTTTGTGTGATAGGAACGGGACCTTTAGATTTGGGTCTTTTAATTAGGATATATCTTAGAGGAAATTGGGTGGGTATTGGGTTTATGGGTTAAAAAGAAAGGTTAAACGGGTAGTTGATTAGGATTAAGACACGTGTAAAAAATGAGGGGGTCGTTAGTGAGAGGGGCATGTGTGTACCTATAATTGGACGGTAGGGGCTTCTGTGGACTCAAAGTATAACGTAGGGTATAGACATACCATTTATTAAAGTTCGGGGGTAAATTCATCCTTTTTCCCTTTATTTAATACTTAGAAGGAAGTTAATGGACACACGTCTGCTAAAAGAAACAATAGAGAAGGAGTTTAAAATTCATAAGTTATATACAATATGTTTGCCATTTAACATAGGGAGCAAATAACTTACACCGGACCATATAGTCCCTTATAAAATAAAGATATCAAATACTATTAATTAATAAAAGTGGAAGATTTAATCACGAAACAAAATCTTTTCTTAAATACATGGCGGCTAAAACGTGAAGAAGAATACGAATTGAGCCAAGTAAAAATCACTTTTACTATAGCTGAGTTGAGCTAAGTAGAAATCACTCTTGACACATGAATATTAGCTATTGCAGGACAGTGACCAGGGGTGCTTCGATCTAAGGTCTATGTTCGAACAACGACAAGCTCAGACAAGCTTGAAACTTATAGTTTCAGTTGAGATTGAAAGAGGATGCAAAAAGAGAATTTTAAGAGCAAAAGTTAGTGGTTCAAGGTACTAGGGGGCAGAAAAACTTGGTTCAAAAAATGAGTGTAAGCCTGATTTTAAAGTGACAAACTAAGGCTTTTTCTATTGAAATTTTTGGGCGGTACTTTGGGTCATTTGAATGAAAAAATGGTCATTTAAAATTTAAATGTCGGAAGCCATTTTCAATAAATGACAACAAACATAGAAATGCAACAGAAACTTAAGCCAAAATGGCAAGAAAGAAAGAAAAAAATCAAAAGTAGAAAAGATATTGCCCTTGCTCATTCTTCCCAAAGAGTTCATATTGAAATATTTGGTCTATGTCTTCAGATTTCAAAGTGATTTACTGCAGGAAAATAATTCAAAATAGTCAAGCTCGTGATTTTGAAACATGGAGGTCAAAACTTATCCTGCAATGAAGATGAAGCCAAAAAAAATTCTATGTTGACATTGAGGAAAGAGTGATAAATTTAGGGCTGAAAAATTGGAACGGATCTGGGCTGAACATTGGAGTAGATTTGGGCTCGTTTTGAAGGGTTTATACAGAATTATTGGGCTTCTTCCTTCTTCTTTTAAATTATTTAAGACTTCTAACTAAATAACTAATATAATATATGTTATGGAATGATAATTGATAATTTACAAAATAAAAATATCAACATTACGACTTTACTCTAATATAAAATATAGGTACAAAATATAGATTTATAATTAATTTAATAAATGTGAAACTTCAAATAAAGTGACGACAAATCCATTGTTTAAGAAAAAGAGATATATAAATTATTAATAATAATTTCAACAATAAAACATATAATTTTATTAGTAATTGTAGAAATCTTACAATAACAATAATAATATAGTCATAGTGGTAAAATAGTAATGAACATTTTTGATACATTATTAGTTTAGAAACTCGAAAATAATGAATTAAAATAAAGGAGGGTAAAAATTGCCAATCCACAATGGCCTACATTATCTTTGGATCCATTCGAACTTGAATTTGACTAACTAGATGCCCAATAAATTTGATCTCTATCACGACCCGAGCTTACACCCTGGATGTGGCTGGCACTCGAAAACCATTGTTGGTTCCGAAGTGAACCATCATCCTTGCTGACTACAAGCCAAAAACTAACTCAAGCAAAATAGGCTTAAAAAAGAATTTGTTCTCAAAATAAAACTCAACTCAAATGTTTGAAAGTACTCATTGCAATAATTATAATAGATTGTAAAACATCTTTAAAGGAAGGTACTCCTTGACTCTCTCTATCTATGAAGCCTCTACTATTAAAGAGGAATGTCGGGACAAGACTCACGACATCTCAAAACTACTAAACTGAAAGTAAATGTGAAGTCCTCCGGGATACAAAGAGGCTTACCAAAAGCTAACTAGAATGTAGTATTAGCTCAACGGAGCACGTGTTGATGATCCTGAACACCTATATATGCATCATAAAAAGATGCAGGTCGAATGACATCACTACATTTGAATGTACGAGAATGTAATATGGCTGAATAAAAAAATAATTGAACTGAATGACTAAAATAGATAAAACATAAAAAGGATTAGAGGAATGAAATCATTTAAACTTTACTAAAATACTTACTAATCTCTGAAACTCAACGTCTTGTCCACGCAGCCAGAACTGTCTTATATCGTGCTGGGATATAGGACACCTCAATTAAATGGATCCACTAAGCTCTGCCCAAGGGCACTAAGGATTCATCTAAAGTATGATCATGTATCCATGTTGGCAAGACATGGTTTATAGAGGTTGTGAGTTATTTGAACTCTCCCTCATATCGATGCTCAATACTACTCTCAATTATATATACTCTTACTCAAATGTTTAAAAACATATTCTTTCTATGCTTTGATATAATTGCTCAAACTATCCTCTTAAAAGACGTAACTGTTATGAACTATCTCTGAAACTCATTGCTCATTTAGAAAATAAGGTTTCTCTTTGTCCAATGTAAAAATACATTCTAGGTTGAGATAATTACTCAAAAGGGGACTCTTTAAGAGGTAACTGCTCTGTACTCAATCTTTCTGAAAACTCTTTTAACTTTTCAAAAAAGTATTCTCTTTCTTCATGTAAAAATGAAACATTTGGGAAATACTTAGTTCCCTTATACTCTTTCTCAAACTCCTCTTTTCTTCCTCAAAAACTAAGTTTAAAACACAAATGTTGGCTTTAAAAGATTCTCAAGATTTATAACTCACAATAGAGTTTATGCTAAAATATAGACATGAATGAATCACCTCAAGGATCTTAATAACAATATAGAAAACTCAATACTCAGAACTTAAGAACTCAGAACACAATGATACTACTCATCTCAAGAATACTCAATTCATAGGGTTCATTCTGAAACATAGACATGAGTGAATCTACTCAAGAATCTCAATGCATAACATATAATAATTCAATAATTAGGAATATAATTTTAAAAAGAATCAGGAACTCAAAATTAACTCAACTCAAGAATAATCAAATCTAAGGATAGAACGCTAGATTACTCTTTTACTGATTTGAAAGTAGAGGTAGGGCGTAAGGATGAACTTGTCCAACACAATGATAGCCTTACATACTTGATTATGAAGATTTTAGAATGGAAACTTTGGTGGAGACTTGATTTATCTTGAGCTTGAGGAGGAACATTAGATTTGTAACATCCCGCCTTAGAAAGAAACTAGAAATAGAAAGAAGCCATTTTTGTAAAGATTAAATTTGGAAATATTGGCAAGATATGCTAAGTATGAGTTTGGGTCAATTTCAAAGGACCATAACTTTCAGTACATGATAAGTTAGGTGGGCTATAAAGTGTAAAATAAAAGGTCTTTGAATTATCTTTCCAACGCCACCAAATTTGCTAATTTTCAAGCTCGTATGTGGGAGATATGATCGTTTGAAGTCGGGCTATACGGATAAAGAAAGTCACCCAGATTTAAGAAGGGTATTTTGGTCTTTTCATTACCCAATTAAGTTATTTCATTTTTAGTAATTTATTTGGGGTCTAAACTGATTTGATTCATTTTACGCATTTCAAATTAACGCTAGGGCTTTGAGAGAAGAGAAACGAGGAGAAAAACCAAGGTTTCGTCGCGTTCTTGACATTTCGCTTGCGGATTTTTTCAAGGGTTAATCCCTAAGTGGTATGTGAGTTCACAAAGCATTGGGTTCATTCACCCACATGCCAATCATGATTTAATTCAATGTATTCATGTTCTTGAAAGTAGAGTAATTGAGTTCTTGATGGATTTTGTTGAAGTTTCTATTGGGATCTTGATTGTTGAGGTTATGAGGAGTTCTTGATTTAATTGAATGATATTTGAGGTTGTTTTGAGTATATTATTTTACACTTTGGTTTGGTATTCGAATCTAAGTATTTGGGGAAGAAAACAATCGAATCTAGACGAATTAGGGTAAAAAAACGAATAAGAAAATTCGTGGATTTTCTGGGCATGGGGCTGGCGCACCATGCCACTCATTGCGCCACCATGAGGAGTCTGTAGTTTGGGCTCTGGGGCGCCGTGCCACTCAGTGCGCCCCAATCCAGACTCTGTAGTTCAAGGTCTGGCACCCTGCGCCACTCAATACGCCAGGGTCGTCAGGTCCTCTACCCTTTCCCACTTCTTTCCGTTTGAGTTTCCTCGAATTGTACCCATGTTTTCTAGTTGTTTTCTACACTCTAAGATACATTTAAACATCGAGAGATCATCCATAACATGAGATCATAACCATTGAATCCATAATTCAAATTCAAGGTAGAGATAGGAGTCAAGTCAAGAGAGTTCTTAGAGTCTTTTAAAAGTCCTTTACAATTCTTTTAAACTTGTTTTAAGGACTAAAGCATTGAGTTTGAGAAAGACTAGAGCCAAGTTAATTTTTTTAAAATGATATATGGGAACTAAGTATTCCCAAAGAGTAAATGTTTTCACATTTAAGATGAGAGGAAACCCCGATTTTCAAATGAGCTTTCATGAGTAGTTTTGAGTTCCATCTCTTTTAAGAGATAAGTTTTGAGAAATAACGCCAACCACAGAGAAAGAGTTATGTTTTTAAACATATGAGTTGAGTATACTTTGGGAGTTGTATTGATTACCGATATGGGGACGAGTTCATAATAACTCAAGTCTCCATAAACCATGTGCCAACGTGGGTAGAAAGGGCCATACTTTTTAGATGATTCCTTAATGTTTTTTAGCATAGACTAGTGAATCCACTTAGTTGACGCGTTCTATATCCCGGCAAGTTATAGGATAGTTCTGGCAGCGTAGGTGAGACGTTGTATCATCATATAGCTCATAGTGATGGTTGTCGGTTAGAGAATTTCCCAAACAGAGTTTATTTTATATTCTTATATACAACTGAGATATTAATGTATTTTCCAATACTTTGAGATGTTATCTAATGTTTTAAATGCTTCATATAAATTGCATCTTTATTGTTGTTTATTTTTGCATTGAGTTGTGTATCCATGAGTTGAGTAAGGCTGAGGTAAGTGTTTCTTTCAAATTTTGGTTCTATCTTATGTCATGTTTAGATTTCCCCTCGCATGCTTGTACATTCCATGTACGGATGCCATTTGGCCTGCATCTTTTATGAGGCAGATACAAGTAACCAGTATTAGCATCCAACGCTTCGTTGATCCAGTTGAGCATTCAAAGTCATTTCGTAAGCCTCTTTGGTTTCCGGAGGATCCCTTTTATTATGTTTTTATCATTTCAGTTGTTAGGATGATCGGGGGTCTTGTTCTGACATCCCTCACAGTATTAGAGGCTTCATAGATAGTCAGATATTGTTAGTTCATTAGTTTTGTTCATTTCAGTTGTTTTGTTATGAGACTTGAGTTGCCTTATTAGCCAGTGAATATTTCCTTTATAACATTCTAGTTTATTTCATGAACTTATCTTTGTTGAGTAAGTCTTCAGCTGAGAGTTAAGCCAGGCCTAGGATTCTCTTGGGGCCAGCAATGTTTCTCGAGTACCAGTCCCGCCCAGGGTGTAAGCTCGGGGAGTGACAAAATTTTTGGAGGAAACCTTTGATTTGGGAACCTTGGTGCTTGTTTTGATAAAAGAAACTCTTTTATGAAGTTCTTAGAGTGGGAGAACATGGGAAAACCTTGGGTGGGAAGATTTTCTCTGTATCTTGGATTTTTGACTTAAAGGTTTTAGGGTTCTTGTTGGAGAAGAGGAACCTTAGGTGAGTCTTAAAGGAATTTCTAAATTCTTGAATGTTTTGATTGATGAAAACTAGTTAGTTGAATGATATACTTAGTTAAAACACTAAAAAAAAAAACTTAGAATAGGGTTTAAAATGACATAGAGGAAACACCAAAATGACCCCAACTTTTAAAACTGAAAAGGTGCCTAAATGGGGGTTTCACGGACCATTTAAGGCTTCACAGTCTGTGAAACTATTCACAGGCTGTTAGCCAGTCCTGAAGCTTCGTATGCATGATAGTGCTTCATTAAAACGAGCATAACATTTTACTCCCATCTCAAAATGAGGCAAACTTTGTGGCGTTGGAAAGAGGACTCAAAGACCTTTAGTTTGATAGGTCGTGGGCCACCTAATTCATTATGTGCTAAGAGATATGATCATTTTCAGCTAATCCAAAACTTAAAAACTGATGGGTGACTTGTACGAACCCCTAAACGGACCGTACAAGTCACCACGGTCCGTCTAGGGTCATGTATGGGTGACTCCCACCTTGGTAGCCTTGGAAGATAGTCCACCATTCCCTAAATGGGTTGTGGACCCCTAAACGGACAATCTAGGGTGCCATGAAGGGCCCATGGTCCATTTTGGGTTTGTGGACTTGCATGTTACCCCCTCTTTAGTCCTTTTCAAAGTCCGAGGTGTTACACGAATGATTCAAATTTTAAGAGTAGAGTTGCGAGGTGTTATAGAATTATTAGGTCTTAGCTTAAATAAATTTACGGGTGTTACAATATCTCCCCCTTGGTATCATTCGTCCTCGAATGACGGCTGGACTGAGAATGGAAAGGAGTTACTCTTACTATCTTTCTTACTTCTGAACTTGCCTACTAACATAGGCAGAACTGATTCATACTAAGAGTTTGGAGCTGTCTAAAGCACACAAGTTAAAAATGATATTGTTTTGAAAAAATTCACGCTCTATACTAAGTTATCTCACATGAAACAAAGGAATCCGGGCATGAAGTAAGAATAGGACTATTACACCTTAAGCAATACAACTACTAGCTTTCAAGCATAGCAACACCTCTAAACCATTCCCTCTTTTATGAATATCACACCTCATTAGCTGCAACTCATAACTCCTACAAGGGTTTCTGACTACTCTTACCAAGGTCTAAGTTAAATTGTCTGCTCTCACTATGTTCAAGTCTAATCTCTAAATCACAAGATGCTAAACATGAGATGTTTATACTAATCTAAACCACAATATTCAGGTTTTATGCCTCTATAGGAATCTCATACCATGAATACTACTCCTTCCCACTACATTCAACCAACCTTGAGCTCATATCAAGAAACACCTAATGCATCACAGATTTGTCCACATGTTAACAACACCACATTCAAGCTTAGTACTATAACCACTCCATGACTCCTACTAACCAACTTTCTAAGAATTTCTCATTCCCTCATCATATTTACCAATTGAAATTTCACGCATTACTATCAGGAACTAACTAACTACTCTTACCTAACTATTACTCATAGTAAAACTTCATTCATCCTTCCTCCACTTTATAACCTTAGATGGAATAAGCACACTATTGCTACCAACATAAGAACCATCAACATTCTCCTTCTATCATCACTCAACTACTATCATCATCATCACTCTCAAACTAAAAAGAATCACAGAAAGAGCTTTAGGGCGAAAGATCATAAGCATGATTCATTCAAGAATTCTGATTTAAGCATTTGCATGACATAACATTATGTTGCTAGCCATTGAGAGTAAATCATGAATTTGCGATACTGGGCATACTATGAGATATGAGTGCTTATATGAATAGGTTCATACCATGAGGCTAATATCCATAACTTTATGGAGTAAGATTGAAATCAATGGGCTAAAGACTTTGGCCCTCATTTTAGAACTGAGCATAGGTGTGAATCTGTCTGAAGTGTGTGAGCATAAGTCATGAACACAATTCTGATGTAAGAGACATAAACATGATGTTGTAATGACTGACTTTGAAGAATATGCTAGAGTATGAATGGATTGATATACCACTTTAACTTTTCCTGAACACATTAAAATATTATTCTCAAAACTTGACTTGGTTTCTCATCTTATCATCTCCCCCCTTAGATTTGAAGCTGATACTTTAAAGCTATGGATCTATTCCATCATCTCTAAACTGGTCTACATTAACTTTACTCTAATACTCGAGAAAGGCTTATCTCATGGCTACTGAACTCTCCATATGCAGGTACTAAGAT
This sequence comes from Solanum piurae, assembly GCA_029582685.1. NCBI lineage: Eukaryota > Viridiplantae > Streptophyta > Magnoliopsida > Solanales > Solanaceae > Solanum > Solanum piurae. The sequence goes on along the minus strand of JAJOOO010024881.1, from coordinate 7,741 downwards.
TCCTTTTATGACCTCTTTCTAAGATGCTTCTCTTAACCTCTTCTCATTGGCTTATAAGGCAACCTCATCTAACTCTTAAGGAAAAATAAAGCTTACATCAGCCTATTCCATATTGACAGCTTAAATCTACTATCTAGGCACATATGAAAAATCATAAACTTAATTGGAACCTTGTCTGATTACATACGATCTTGGGTACACCTCCTAATGCTCTTGCTAATCTAATGACTTAGTCATACTTCATTTCTCTCATTTAAAAGTAATAACATCAAACTTGAGCCATTCACATGCATTGCAACTAACATCTTAATCCCTCACCTACTATATATCAAACCTACTAGATCAGATCTCGAACTATTATCATCACCCTCATGTCACCATCCTTTTTATCACGACACTCATCTCAAATTCAAGCTTAGTGTCTAGTACATAACACATATATAAATATAATTTATCACATATTATACTAACTTACAACTACTAGATTAAATTAAGAAACATTCACCCACTAAGATCTCATGACAAGTAGTCAATATTTAACTGTCAGACTACCTATTTACAAATTACTGTCACATTCTAATTCACAACTTAAGTACTATTTACCCATTCACTATACATCATTTCCTAATTAGTTTTATAACCCTCTGAATATAATGGGGCTCTCCCTTACGAATCATAAGCCTAGCTTAGATCTATCACCTTATCACCACTATGCTCTTTGATTCAACACATGTACTTAGCCTTCACTAACACAATGTCACAGAGACATAAACTCTCTCCTGGTTAAAGTATACTCTAACTCATTGATTAACGCTCAGATTACACCACTTCCAATTCTAGGTGCAATGACGATCGTTATCTAGTATAAAACCCGTTATCTAGTATAAAATCCAAAGAAGAGTTGGGGTCAAACCCAATGGGAGCGGTACGTGTTTAAATTCAATTATGAAGTGCAAATGTGGTCTAATCGGTTATAGGAATAGAAATTATCGAAAACATGCAAACAAGTCTAAGGGGGTGACAACAAATGTTAGATGGGGGGATTGGTTTGTCAATTAACAGTTAAAACAAGTATGAAAATAAGGGAAACAATAATATTAAGAGGAATTCTCGGGATGTGATCGATTATAATCTAATTATGCAATATTGGTAATTGAGTTTTAACAATAACTTGTTGAAACAACATGGGTAGGCTAGGCTATAAGTACAATAGCTTTCTCTCAAACAACTATTACGATTCAGGTGATTTCTCTCGAACATCAACAAGATTGACAAGATAAACAACCCACAACCTTAAAATATCCACTCTCTCAAGCTAGATGGTAGAATTGAGTTTAGGATTCACTCTCTCGAGTTGAACCTATATAGACCTAATACCTACAATCAATAATCAAAAGCTTTGGTTCCAAAACCTCTCTCTCAAGCAAGTCAAGAACTCTATGCTAGAATTGTATTTGCAACTACAATCCATAGATTAAAACGCAGCTAATGATTAAGCCTGTATTAAAATAGGATAATAATCATTAAATAACAATACCCATAAGCAAATTAGACCAATAATCACATGATCACACCCCAATAATTAGGGTTTTAGATACACATCATAAAAATAGAGAAACGATTACCAAATACATTAGTCATGATCTGGGTAAAGATTCTCAAGTTTTTACAATGGTCCAAATTGAAGAAAATCAGAAACCCACTTGCAAATCTTCAAGTTTGAACCCCAAAAGCTTCAAAGTCTACAATGGAACTCAAAAACTAAGAGAAAACTCTAACTCTAAAATGGGAACTGCAAGGAACTTCCCGGAACTATGAAATTTCATTTAAAATTTCAATTTATAGTTGTCCAAAATTTAGCTTGAAAGGTCAATGGACGAGGTAAGTCGGGCCTCGCCGAACAGGTCGGCGATCCGCCCTTTGCTCCCTTCTATCGCCGGTCTGCATTGGCAATTTGTCTTCAGGGTTGTATGACTTTAGGCAATCAAAGTTAACATCACGGAGTTGTTTGGTGATCTGTCGATTGCCTATTTCTGTCGCCAAGTTGCTTCTTTATCGAGGCTGGCACGCTGGAACTTTAGGCGATCTAAAAGAGCTACTCGACGGTCCGTCGAGTGGTCTTGGCGATCACCAGGATCACTTTACTTCACTTCTTCAGCTTGTTTGTTCCGTTTTGCCCGGTAGTGTCCTTTCCTTGCTCCTTAGCCTTAAATGCTACAAATCAACACTTTAACATCAGTTTAGAGCATAAATTAGGCATTTGAGGACACTAAAACTATTAAAACAAAACCCTAAATGAGTTGAAGTCTCGGACTCATCACTCATCGATACTAATAACTCTTACTATATCTTCTATCATGAAATCTACACAAATTCATCACTTCTTAGTCTACCCATAAGGGAAAACTAATCATTAATAACTTATTGGGTGCACGACTGCAACAACATAATTTGCCTCATCACTATCTTCATTTCTTAGAGTACTATACATGTGCTTACTTTCTTCTAACTCTGGGCACTTTTACTACTATTGCATATTACATCGTAACTCATACTATATTTTAGGGTGAAAATACTACCCAAGCTCTAAAACATAGTCCCACTTTAAGGGTATCACCTGGAACAACACTTAGAGAAGAGAGTGTGGGAGTACATATAGCTTTTAGCTTGAACACACGATTAATATGAATGAGAGTGCATTCTTTCGAATCTCAACACTATACTCACTCTCATGACTTTTTGAAGAATTTTCTTAGAGTAACAAATCTATAAGAATTTGGGCTTGACTTTTCACCCAACTTGAGTATGAGGGATAGTCGAATGGATCTTAGAAACACACGAGTTTGAATATATTCCTAATGACACAGTTCTATTGCACAACTTAGAGTATGAAACAAGGGAAACTTTTCTTAAATGTATGTAGTCCCTCATTTATAGAAGTGGGGATCTTACAACCATAAATAAGATCCTACTTGACATGGTTTCATAGACACCCTAGGACACTTGTACTATGTGCTCTGATACTAAATTAGTCACGATACGAGCCTACACCCTGGATGTGGCCAACACCAGAGAACCATTGTGGGTCCCCAAGTGAACCCTCACCCTGGCTGAATACAAGTGGAAAACTAATTCAAGAAAAATAGGCTTAAAAAAATTTGTTCTCAAAATAAAACTCAACTCGAATGTCTGAAAGTACTCATTGCAATAATTATAACAGTTTGTAAAACATCTTTAAAGGAAAGAAAGTACTGAGAGACTCCTCAACTCTTTCTATCTATGAAGCATCTACTATTAAAGAGGGATGTCAGGACAAGACCCACGACATCTCAAAACTACTAAACTGAAAGTAAATGTGAAGTCCTCCGGGATACAAAGAGGCTTACCAAAAGCTAACTAAAGTGTAGAATTAGCTTAACGAAGTACCTGTTGATGGTCCTTAACACATGTATCTGCATCATAAAAGGATGCATGTCAAATGATATCAGTACATTTGAATGTATGAGTATGTAATATGGCTGAATAAACATATAACCTAATTGAATAACTGAAATAGATAAAACATAAACTCAACTGACTGTAAAGGATTAAAGGAATGAAATCATTTAAACTTTTACAAAAATACTTACTCATCTCTGAAACTCAACATAATAAGTATTATATAAAAATACATTTTAACTCTATTGGGAAATTCTCTAACCGACAACCATCATTATGAGCTACGTAATGATACAACATCTTGTCCATGCTTCCAGAACTATCATATATCGTGCCGGGATATAGGACACCTCAACTAAGTGGATCCACTAAGTTGTACCCGAAGGCACTAAGAATTCATCTAAATATATTATCTTGTATCCATGTTGGCAAGACATGGTTTATAGGTCCTGTAAGTTATCTAAACTCTCCCCCATATCGGTGCTCAATACTACTCCCAATTATATACACTCTTGCTCAAATGTATAAAAACATATTCTTTCTCTGGTTTAGAATAATTCCTCAAACTATCCTCTTAAAAGAGGTAACTACTATGAAATATCTCTGAAACTCATTACTCATTTAGAAAACAAGATTTCTCTTTGCTCAATGTAAAAATACATTCTCGGTTAAGATAATTACTCAAAAGGGGACTCTTTAAGAGGTAACTGCTCTGTACTCAATATTTCTGAAAACTCTTTTAACTTTTCAAAAAAGTAGTCTCTTTCTTCATGTAAAAATGAAACATTTGGGAAATTACTTAGTTCCCTTATACTCTTTCTCAAACTCCTCTTTTCTTCCTCAAAAACTCAGTTTAAAATACAAATGTTGGCTTTAAATACTGAAATATAGACATGAACGAATCAACTCATGGATCTTAATAACAATATAGAAAAATCAATACTCAGAACACAAAAATACTACTCATCTCATGAATACTCAATTCATAGGGTTCATGCTGAAATATAGACCGGAATGAATCAACTCAAGAATCTCAATGCATAACATAAAACAATTCAATAATTATGAATATAATTTCAAAAAGAATCAGGAACTCAAAATCAACTCATCTCAAGAATACTCAAATCTAATGATAGAAACCTAGATTACTCTTTTATTGATTTGAAAGTAGAGGTAGGGCATGAGGATGAACTAGTCCAACACTATGATAGCCTTATAGACCTGATTATGAAGATTTTAGAATGAAAAATTTGGTGGAGACTTGATTTATCTTGAGCTTAAGGAGGAACATTAGATTTTTGGAGAAAACCTTTGATCTTGGAACCTTGGTGCTTGCTCTTGATAAAAGAAACTCTTTTATGAAGTTCTTAGAGTGAGAGAACAAGGGAAAACCTTGGATGGAAAGATTTTCTTTGTATCATGGATTTTTTACTTGAAGGTTGTAGGGGTCTTGCTGGAGAAGAGGAACCCTAGGTGAGTCTTAAAGGATTTTTTAAATACTTGAATGTGTTGATTGATGAAAACTAGTTAGTTGAATGATATACTCAATTAAAATACTCAAAAACAACTTAGAATATGGTCTAAAATGACAAAGGGGAAAGACCAAAACGACCCCAACTTTTAAAACTAAAAAGTTTCCTAAAACAGGCGATTTCACGGACCGTTTAAGGCTTCACAGTCAGTGAAACTCTTCACGGGCCGTCTAGCTGGTCATGAAGCTTCACCTGCTCGATAGTGCTTCACTAAAATGGGCATAACTTTTTACTTCGGGCTTGAAATGAAGCAAACTTTATAGTGTTAGAAAGAGGACTCAAAGACCTTTAATTTGATAGGTTATGAGCCACCTAATTCATTATTTGGGAAGAGATATGATTATTTAAAGTTGAACCAAAACTTAAAAACGGATGGGTGACTTATATGGACCACTTAACGTACAAGTCACCACAAGATGTCTAGGGTCCCGTCTAGGTGACTCCCACCTTGGTAGCCTTGCACGGTCGTCCACCAATGCCCTAAACAGGTCGTGGACCCCTAAATGGACCATCTAGGGTGACGTGAGGATCCATGGTCCATTTTGGGTTCGTGGACTTGCTCGTTACCCCTCTTTAGTCCTTTTCGAAGTCCGAGGTGTTACACGATTTTAAGAGTAGAGTTGTCAGGTGTTATAGAATGTTTAGGTCTTGGCTGGAAAAAAAATTGGGTTGTTACAATCTCCTTTTGAGAAAACTCACACTTCTCCATTTTTACATATAATGTGTATCCCCTCAAACGAGATAGCACCACACTTAAGTATTTCACATATTCATCAAGTGTCTGACTATAAATGAAAAAATCGTCTAAGAATACTACCATAAAGTCATCAAGATACTCAAATAGTATGTCATTCATGAAGTTACAAAAGTTAGTCGGGGCATTGGCTAACCCAAACGACATTACAAGGAACTCATATGATCTATACCTATTTACACGTGTTGTCTTAGGCTCATCGCCCTCTGCTATCCTAACATGTCAGTAGCATGCCCTAAGATTTAACTTAGTAAACCAACATGCCTTCCTCAGCCTATTCATCAAGTGTCCGACTATAAATGACAACATCATCTAAGAATGCTACCATAAAGCCATCAAGATACTCAAACAGTACGAAATTCATTAAGTTACAAAAGGTAGTCGGGGCATTTGCTAACCCAAATGACATTATAAGGAACTCATATGATCTATACCTAGTTACACATGTTGTCTTAGACTCATCACCCTCTGCTATCCTAACTTGTCAATAGCCTGCCCTAAGATCTAACTTAGTAAACCAACATGCCTTCCTCATCCAATTCATCAGATCCTGCACCAAGGGAATCGGATATTTTTTTTCACTATTTCCTTGTTCAAAGCCCTGTATTCCACACACATCCTCAGTGTCCTATCTTGCTTATTTTAGAACAAAACAAGTGCACCATATAGAGCCTTAAAAGGATGAATCAGTCCAACATCTAGAAACTCGTTCAACTATTTACACAACTTAGTCAACTCCTTAGGAGCCATACGATAAGGAGCTGTAACACCTTGGAATTTATAAAAGGTAAGGAGGGTTAAACGGGCAGGTCCACAAACCTTAGCACAACTGTGAACTCTCCACGGTTACCTAAATGGTCCGCAGAGAGGGCTAGGGTGGCCGTCTAAGGAACCCAATTTTTCCCCCTCTGGTTTACGACCCCCTTAACGGACCGTGAAGGCTCCCATATAAGTGTTCTGTCAACCTTTTAAGTTAGGGCTATTTTATTCATTTCCTATGTGTTTAATTCCTAAGCTATGTCATTTTAACCCCTATTCTAAGCCCTATATAAGTATTTTAAGTCCTAAAACTACCCATTCTAAAATTATTCTCCTAAATCCTAAATTCCCTCCAAGTTCTTCCCTAAAGTTCTCTCTAAAACTAAGGAAGTAGAAGCTAGGGTTTCACTTCAAGATCACCAATTCACCGTAGATTTTAGGCTTTGATCACTAAGGTATGCTAGTATTCACCTATGGAGTCCTTTCCTCCATAGGATTCCCTAGAACTTCCAATTTTACAAGTTCAATTCTCAATTTAAAGTTAGGGTTTTATTCAATCTTCATGGGTTTTTTTCAATTATGATTCAATTAGTTGTTTTCTATCTTCTAATGCATGAAATGAAGTAATTACATGTTTTTAAGTTGAATTCATATGAACCCATGCATGATCCATGATTTTTTACTATGAACATATGATTAAGCTTATGAACCATGAAATATGTTTTTTTTAATAAAGATAGGCATGTTTTTATGAAATTGATGTAAATGATTTGAGGATGTTTTGAGATGAAAGTACTAATTATATTGTGAAAGCTTTTCTCACATTTTATTATGATCATGATTGTGAAAGATTTTCTCACATAAAGATTCGTAAGTTGAAAGGTTTTCTTACCTAAGTTGAATCAAGTTTTAGGAGCAATTCTAAATAACTTTAGCATGGATTGGTTGCTTAATTGTGCCTTCCCATTGATATTGAAATGAATATAATTAATGACTATTTCATGGAATTTTACTTAGCACCGAGATGATATTGAGATGGAGGCTCTCCCGTTAGTAGTGGCCGGGTCTCTAGTAGCAATCTCCTTGTAACACCCCGTATCCGAAAATAGAGATTTCAGATTTCTGGTGTTACAGGTGGCACTCACGGACACCATCCACGAACCGTAGATGGACTCACGGTCCGTCCTGCAGGTCCGTGGTTTGTGACAGAAAACTTCCCCAGAACTCAGTCAGAAAATTTGGCTAAGTGTTGACCCAC
>JAJOOO010024880.1:0-22121 GCA_029582685.1 Solanum piurae | reverse complement strand
GACCCTCCAAAGTAGACCCTCGAAAAGGCTTCACTTGGAAATTTCGGATTTTGATACGGTTGCTCTAAAATTTGGGTTAGACCCATTTCCCACTCAATTTGACCCCCTAAACAAGAATATGAAGTCGGATTTTCGAAAAAGGAAATGGATTTTTTTATAAATTGCTAAACAAGTTTCCGGTAACTTCCGAAGCACATTTTAAAGGACTTTTTGGGTCATTTCATGGATGCACTGTACCTCTGCCTGAGTTACCATTTCCCCGACCTCCACGACCTCATTGATTTCCTCCTCGCCCACCTTGTGGATGTCCTCGACCATTATTACGATTGCCTACATGTACCACTGCTCTAGTATACTACTATGCGGAATCCAACATGCGTGGGTGGGGACAATCTCTCCTCATATGCCCAGGTTCTCCACAATTATAACAAGTGCGATCGAAAGATATCCTGCTTCCCGTTGAAGGTGCGGCTCCCTGGCTATCCTGAATCAAATTCTGAGGTGGAGTTCCCAAGTAATTGCCCGTAGAAGTGGGCCTAGGGGACTGAATTGGTCAGGCTACAAGTATCGGCCTCCCTGAACCTCTGGAGTAAGAAGTTTTTACGTTACCTGTATTCTTAGCTTTCTTAGCCAAAGCCTTCGCCTGCCCATCACGTCTAACTCCTTCTACCTTTTTCACAAAATCAGTCACCCCATTGAAGCTTTTTCCCGCAGAGGTAATATGAACAAACAATTCCTGCAACTTAGAATTTAGTCCTTTATAAAATAGACGGATCCTGTCTTACTCAATAGTCACCAATTGCGTAGCATATCTAGATAAAGCGTGGAACTTATCCTCATAAGCAGCGACAAACATGCCACCTTGCTCCAAATCCATGAACTCATCCTTCTTACGATCTCTCAAGGTTCGGGGCACATACTTCTCCAAAAATAAAGCATGAAACTGGGTCCAAGTGAGTGAGGGTAAAGCTGAAGATTTGCACTCCACATAAGCTCTCCACCACTCCTTAGCCTCACCTTGAAGTTGAAAAGTCACAAACTGTACTCTATGCTGATGGATAATTCCAAACTTATGAAGCCTCTCATAACAATCTAGGATGAACTCATAGGCGGCCTCACTCTCGGAACCATGGAACACAGGCGATTTAAATTGCAAGAACTTAGTCAACATCTCGTGTTCATTACCAGTCATAGCAGGACCCAACAAAGGACGGAAGAAAGCATTAGTACCTATAGTTCCACCTACCTTGGGGACAGTAATAGCAATAGGGGGATTGGCGGGAGCTTGAGTTGCTTGATCTGTGGGAAGAACTTTAGGACCAACCAATCTTTCCAGGAATGACATAATCTGTTGAGCTAACACTTGGTCTAAGGGAGGAATACCTATAGTCTCAGCCTGCACCTCTTCTTCTTGTCCAACATTCTCCTCATTCTCAGCCTCTACATTCTCCTCTACCTCTTCATGATGTGTAGGAGGAACCTCATTTCTAGGAGCATTCTCAACTGGTGCTCCATCCTTAGAAGGTTCTACCATTGCTTGGCCTCTTCCCCTTGCTATTCCTCTACCCCTGCCTCGACCGCGACCTCTTACTGCGGATTCCTTAGCTGGCACATTGACGGGACCTACTGGCCTGACGCCATTGAACCTAGTGTTAATGATCTACGGACAGAAGAGTGAAGGAGATTAGTTACCAATTTAGATCAATAGATACCAGTTTGAAACAAGTTATAGCACGAAAGGAGACAAAAGAAAACAAAGAAATTTCCTAAAGTCCTATAGCCTCTCGAAGAAAAGTACAGACGTCTCCGTACGGTTCTGCAAGCCTTTACTAGACTCATTTTAGTACATAAAGATTAACAAACCTATGGCTCTGTTACCAACTTTGTCACGACCCAAACCGTCGTGATTGGCACCCACACTAACCTTCTGGTGGGAGAACCATTAACACTAACTAGCTAATCCAAATTAAAGAAATCTAAAGCATTTAAAGATACGAAAGCAGGTTTAAATGCAAGAATCGATAGAGTTCCCATGAACTCCAAAAGTCTAACAAACAATTGCGTAAATATTTACTAGAACCTGAAAGTCAATGTACCAAAACTCTAACAAGGAACCATAAGTCTAAAGAAAATGGGTACAACCCAATTAAGCATACGAATATCTTAAGTACTATTCTAAGTCCAAATAATAAGGACTGAGAAAAGGAGAACTCATGGTAGCCTGTAAGACTTGGATCACCCTTGAATTCGAATCGATCACTGGTCTTCTAAACGAGGTCTGTCAATAGCCGCATGAAGATGCCCTGTACTCAACAAAGAAAGAGCAAGTGCAGTATCGGTACACAACCACAGTGTATTGGTAGGATCACGCGACTATTACAATAAGTGAAACATATCCAAGTAACCACAACATAATAAAACAGGCTTATACCGAACATATACAATATCAATCATCATTTCAGGATCAATGACAATTCCACATTCTCAATAATACATCAACATGACAAGTCAATGGTCATCTCATGGAACCCACATCCAAATTGTTGGTGTACTGGTACATGGTACCCGATCCAAGTTAGTGCGCCAGACGTGACACCAGATCCCATATATATGCCGGAATGTGGTACCTGATCCAAGTTAGTGTGTTGGAACGTAACACCCGATCAAATTCAGTAGGCCACAATCACAATCACAATGAACATTCTCATAATCATACAATCAAGTGTTGGTTCATGGCATACAATCATTCATTCATACTCATTTACGATTAGTGTGATCAATAATGCAACATTCACATACAAAAATGCATTAAAATGAAGTAATTACTAACATACATCACACCAACATGAAATCACAACCATCACCTACCTCGAACAAAGCTTGAACCCTCATAAGAAACTTGATTCTTCCCTTTTCGGATTCTTTTCGCTTGTTCTTGGTCTACAAACAATTAATATAATTTGAGGATCAATAAACGAGGCCTAATTACTCGGATTACAATCAAAATCATCAACCCTAGGCTAAACCCATAATCCTAATATGGACCTAGGGCTTTTTCCCATCATCCAAAACAGTTCCAAAACCCTCCCCCAATAATAATTACCCATGAATTTACATTCTACGGATCGAAAAATGAATTCGGGGAGTCATGACCTTACCTTTAGCTTCAAGAATGGTTAAAAACTATCAAGAAGTCGCCTTGGTTCGTCTCTTAACTCTTAAGAACGAAATTTGCAGAATAATGACATTTTGGGTTTTATTTCCAACTTAAATCGTGACTAGCCCTCTATGGCGGCCTCCATCTCGCCATAGCAGTCCCGCCTTGGCGGGAATAATCCCGCCCTAGCGGCTTGTATGGAAACAAAGATCTAATTTAAGAGTTTCAAACCCCCATTTCAAACACATCTTCATCCCATGACACTCAAAAACTACCCTTTCACGCTAAGATCAATTTCAGGAGTTCTACTCACCCGAATTTGATTCCGTAAAGTCATACGGGTTCCTTAACGTCTTAGCTATCCACTCATGTGATCAAATTCATTATTAGATCTCTCACTTATTACCATATTTCCCTAGATCTCACTGAATCTGATTTCATCCAAATCTGGACTAGGCTAGAAATTCTCCAGTTACTACGAAAAAAGTTTTCCGGTCCAAAAAAATTTCCTGATGGCTTTTCTTTAACGATGGGAATAGGTCGTTACAGTATATACCAATTTACCCATCACTCGTCTCGAGTGAGAAACTTAGGAAAAACATGCTAAAGTAAGAATAGAATAATGCCTGAATCGACGAATAACTGGGGATATTTGTCTCGCATGTCCTTCTCGGTTTCCCAAGTAGTTCCTCAACTGGATAATGCTTCCATTGAACTTTCACGAATTTAATATCTTTGGTTCTCAGATTCCAGACATCATGATCAAGAATTGCAACCGGTTCCTTCTCATACTGAAGGTCTTTGTCTAGTAATAGTAAGTCCCATTTTATGATGTAATCCCCGTCATCATGATATCTCTTCAACATGAACACATGAAATACCGGATGAACTTCTGATAGGCTAGGTGGTAAAGCCAATTTATACGCTACTGGCCCTACACATTCAAGAATCTCAAACGAACCAATGTAACGAGGACTAAGCTTGCCCCTTTTGCCATATCTAATCACCCCTTTCATGGGTGATACTTTTAGAAGAACATTCTCACCAGTCTCAAATGTCATGTCTTGAACATCCTTCACTAAATCAACCCCCAAAGGTTTCATATCTCCAACCTCAAACCATCATATGGGTGATCTACATCCCCTATCGTAGAGTGCCTCAAACGGTGCCATATTTATGCTGGAGTGATAACTATTATTATAAGAGAACTCACACAACGGTAGGAACTTATCCCAATGCCCTCCAAAGTCAATTACACATGCCCTCAACATATTCTCAAACACTTGGATAGTTCTCTCCGACTGACCGTCCGTCTGCGGATGAAAATTTGTACTAAAAGTGAGTTGTGTGCCTAATTCATCATGTAATATCCTTCAAAACTTGGATGTGAACTGCGTATTATGGTCTGAGATGATAGAAAGGGGCACCCCGTGCAACCTTACTATCTCTTTTACATACACCTTAGCCAATTGTTGCGCATTATAATCTATTCTGACTGTAATAAAATGGGTTGACTTAGTCAATATGTCAACCACTACCCAAATAGAATCAAACTTTCCCAAAGTCTTGGGACGACCAACCACAAAATCCCTAGCTATCCTTTCCCATTTCCATTTCGGAATCGGCATTCTTTTAAGCAAACATGTAGGCCTTTGATGTTCATAATTCACTTGTTGGAAATTTTGAAACTTAGCCACAAACTCCACTATATCTTTCTTCATGCCATGCCTCCAATAAAGTTGCTTCAAATCTCGGTACATCTTGGTCACACCCAAATGAATTGAATATCGCAAACCATGGGATTCTGTAAACAATTTTTTAATCAAGTCATTTGTTCGAGGAACACAAATCCTTCCCTTAAAACTGAGAACACCCCCCACATTCATAGTGGTCTCTTGTGCCTTGCCAGACGTTGTCTTCTTTCTACGCTCATTCAAATTCTCATCCTCAAACTATTTGGCCTTGATCTCCTCAATGAACGTGGCCCTTATTTCAATACTAGCTAATACCCCCACCTTTCTTTGAGATGCCCAACTACATGAACTTAGATTCCAAGGTTTGCATTTTCTTATCCAAAAGTCACTTGGATACACTCAAGCGAGCTAGACTACCCATACTCACCACTTTCTGACTTAGTGCGTCTGCCACTACATTAGCCTTACCCGAATGATACTGGATAGTCACATCATATTCCTTGAGTAACTCCATCCCCCTTCACTGTCTCAAATTCAGATCCTTTTGAGTGAACACATGTTGTGGACTACGATGATCAGTAAACACCTCACACTTGACACCATAGAGGTAATATCGCCAGATCTTAAGAGAAAACACTACCGTTGCCAACTCTAAATCATGTGTTGTGTAATTCCTCTCATGCACCTTCAACTGCCACAATGCATAAGCTATAACATTCTTATCCTACATTAACACAACACCCAAACCCGAATGTGAAGCATCACAATAATTAGTAAAATCTTTACCTTCCACGGGTAGTGCTAGAATAAAGTGTTGTGGTCAAAAGGGTCTTGAGATTTTGAAAGCTCTCTTCACACTTTTCAGTTCATTCAAAAGGTACCTCCTTTTTGGTCAACCTTTTCGAATGCGTAGAAATAGAAGTAAAGTTCTCCACAAATTGGCGATAGTAGCTAGCGAGCCCCACAAAACTGCTCACTTTAGTCACAGAGCTAGGCCGAACTCAATTCTTAACCTCTTCAATCTTTTGAGGATCTACCATTACCCCTTACCTTGAAACTACATGCCCCAAAAAGGAAACTGAAGTCAACCAAAATTCACACTTAGAAATTTTTGCATACAACTGTTGTTTCCCAAGAACACCCAGAACAATACGAAGATAGTTGGCATGCTCTTCCTTAATCTTTGAATAGACTATAATATCATCAATAAATATGATAACAAACGAATCGAGAAATGGTTTGAACACACCATTCATTAAACTTATGAAAATTGCAGGCGCATTTGTCAACCCGAACGATGTAACTAGAAACTCATAGTGTCCATAGAGGGTCCTAAATGTCATCTTGGATACATCCTCACGACTAATCTTTAACTGATGGTAATTAGACCTTAGATCGATCTTAGAGAAAACTGATGTACCTTGCAACTGGTCGGAAAGATCATATATCCGAGGAAATGGGTATTTGTTTCAAATGGTGACCCTATTCGATTGCGGTAATCTATGCACATTCTCGTACTACCATCATTTTTCTTCACAAATAAAATAGGAGCACCCCACAGGGAAGCACTAGGATGGATAAAACCTTTATAAAAAAGTTCTTGGATTTGAGCCTTAAGCTCTCTTAGTTCTACCGGGGCCATGCGATAAGTAGGGATGGAAATGGGGTGGGTACGAGGTTCCAAGTCAATGCAGAAATCTATATCTCTATCCGGAGGCATACTAGGCAAATCAATAGGGAACACTTCTCTAAATTTTGACACCACACGAATAGACTCAATAGAGGGAGACTCAACCTCAACATCCCGAATATGAGTCATATACGCCAAACAACCCTGCCCCACTAGTTTCCTAGCCCAAATGGAGGATATGATCTTAGTTAGCTTAGGCTTGTACACCCCTTCCCACTCTAAATTTTCCCTACCTAGAATTTCTAGAGTCACAGACTTAGTGTTACAATTAATCATATCATAATAAGGGGACCACCAAGTCATGCCTAAGATTATATCAAAGTCAGTCATATCCAAAATCACCAAATCAGCCCAAGTCTGAAAATCCATAAACAAGAAAGGACAAGCATAATAGACATGGGTGACTATGACAGACTCTTCAACTGGGGTATAAACATGGATGAGGGCATCAAATACATCACAAATCATATCAAATCCCAAGGAAAACTGAACGCAGACATAAGAATAAGTAGAACCCGGATCAAATAACACATTAGCCATCTGGTGACCGACAAGAATACTACCTGTGATCACTGCATCAGACGCCTCCACCGCAGTCTTGCCCGGAAAGGCATAACACTGAGCCCTATCATCATTACGGGAGACTTCCCTTCCTTGTTGCACTGTACTTCTATCTGCGTGACCATTTCCCCAACCTACACGGCCTCGCTGATTTCTTCCTTGCCCACCTTGTGGATGTCCTCGACCGTTATTACCATTGCCCGCGGGTACCACTACTCTAGTCTGATGCTGCATGCAATCCAACATGCGCGGGAGGGCAGAATATCTCATCATATGCTAGGTTCTCCACAATTATAACCAGTGCGATCGAAAGATGGCCTACTGCCCGTCGAAGGTGCGGGTCCCTGGCTATCCTGAATCAAATTCTGAGGTGGAGTTCTCGAGTAATTACTTTTAGAAGCGGGCATAGCAGACTGAATTGGCTGGGCTGCAAGTGTCGGCTTCCCTGAAAGTTACCTGTATTCTTAGCTTTCTTAGCCAAAGCCTTAGCCAACCCATCACGTCTAACTCCTTCTACCTTTTTCACAAAAGCAGTCACCTCATTGAAGGTTTTTCCCAACGAGGTCATATGAACCGACAATACATACACCTCAGAATTTAGTCCTTTGACAAATAGATGGATCCTTTCTTTCTCAATAGTCACCATTTGCGTAGTATATCTAGAAAAAGCATGGAACTTAGCCTCATAAGCAGCCACAAACATGCTACCTTGTTCCAAAGCCATGAACTCATCCTTCTTACGATCTTTCAAGGTCCGGGTCACATACTTCTCCAAAAACAGAGCATGAAACTAGGTCCAAGTGAGTGGGGGTAAAGCTTAAGATATGCACTCCACATAAGCTCTCAACCACTCCTTAGCCTCACCTTGAAGTTGAAAAGTCACAAACTCTACTCTATGCTGATGGACAATTCCCAACTAATGAAGAATCTCATAACAATCTAGGTTGAACTCATCGGCGTCCTCACTCTTGGAACCATGGAACACAGGTGGTTTCAATTTCAATAACTTAGTCAACATCTCGTGTTCATTACTACTCATAATAGGACCCAACAAAGGATGGAAGAAAGCATCAGTACCAACAGTTCCACCTACCTTGGGGACAGTGATAGCAATAGGGGGATTAGCGGGAGATTGAGTTGGTTGACCTGTGGGAAGAACTCTACGACCAACCAATCCTTTCAAGAAAGACATAATTTGTTGAGCTAACACTGGGTCTAAGGGAGGAATACATATAGTCTCAACCTGCACCTCTTCCTCTTGTTCAACATTCTCCTCATTCTCTACCTCTACATTATCCTCTACCTCTTCATGCGCAGGAGGAACCTCATTTTTGGGAGCATTCTCAATTGGTGCTCCATCCTTAGTAGGCGCTACCCTTCCTCGGCCTCTGCCCCTTGCTCTTCCTCTACCTCTGCCTCGACTGCGACCTCTTACTGCGGATTCCTCAGTCGGCATATTGACGGGACCTACGGTTCTAACGTCATTGAAAATAATGTTAACTATCAGCGGACAGAAGAGTGAAGGAGATTAGATACCAATTTGGATCACCAGTTACCAATTGGAACCAAGTTATAGCACAAAAGGAGACAAAAGAAAACAAGGAGATTTCCTAAAGTCCTATATCTTCTTGAAGAAAAGTACAGACGTCTCCGAACCGTTTCGTAAGACTCTACTAGACTCATTTTGGTACATCGAGATCAACGACCCTAGGACTCTGATATTAACTCTGTCACGACCCAAACCGTCATGATTGGCACCCATACTAACCCTCCAGTGGGAGAACCATTAACACTAACTAGCTAACCCAAATTAAAGAAAACTAAAGTATTTAAAGATACGGAAGCAGGTTTAACTGAAAGAATCGATAAAGTTTCCATAAACTCCAAAAGTCTAACAAATAAATGCAGAAATATTCCCTAGAACCTTAAAGTCAATGTACCAAAATTCTAACAAGGAACCATAAGTCTAAAGAAAATGGGTACAACCCAATTAAACATACGAATATCCAAAGTACTAATCTAAGTCCAAATGAGAAGGACTGAGCAAAATGAGAACTCATGGTAGACTGGAAAACTTGGCTCACCCTTGAATTCAAATCGATCACTGGTCTTCTAAATGAGGTCCGTCAGTAGCCGCCTGAAGAAGCCATGTACTCAACAAAGAAAGAGCAAGTGCAGTATCAGTACACAACTATAGTATACTGGTAGGATCACGCGGCTATTCCAATAAGTGAAACATATCCCAGTAAGCACAACATAATAAAACAACCATATACCGAACATATACAATATCAGTCATCATTTCAAGATCAACAAAAAATCCACATTCTCAATAATTCCTCAATATGACAAGTCAATGGTCCTCTCATGGAACCCACACCCAAACTGTTAGTGTACCGGTACGTGGTACTTGATCCAAGTTAGTGTGCCAGACGTGACACTCGATCCCATATATGCGCCAGAACGTAGCACCCGATTCAAGTCAGTGTGTTGGAACTAACACCCGATCCATTAAAAACGCCACATTCACAATCACAATGTACATTCTCATAATCATACAATCAAGTGTTGGTTCATGGCATACAATCATTCATTCATACTCATTTACGATTAGTGTGATCAATAATTCAACATTCCCATACATACATGCATTAAAATGGAGTAATTACTAACATACATCACACCAACATGATATCACAACCATCACCTACCTCGAACAAAGCTTGAACCTTCCTAAGAAACTTGATTCTTCCCTTTTCGTATTCTTGTCGCTTGTTCTTGGTCTACAAACAATCAATATAACTCGAGGATTAATAAATGAGGCCTAATTATTAATAAATGAGGCCTAATTATTCTCCTAACTCTTAAGAATGAAATTTGTAGAATAATTACATTTTGGGGTTTATTTCAGACTTAAGTCGCGACTGGCCAGCTATGGTAGCCCCTATCCCGCCACAACGACCTCGCCCTGGCGTGAATAATCCCGCCCTAGCGTCTTGCATGGAAAATAAGAGCTAATTTAAGAGTTTCAAACTCCCATTTCACAACACACCTTCATCCCATGACACTCAAAAACTACCCTTTCACGCTAAGATCATTTTTGGGAGTTCTACTCACCCAAATTTGATTCCCTAAAGTCGTGCAGGTTTTTTAACGTCTTAGATATCCACTGATGCGATCAAATTCATTATTAGATCTCTCATTTGTTACCAGATTTCCTTAGACCTCACTGACTCTGATTTCATCCAAATCTGGACTAGGCTAGGAATTCTCAAGTTACTACGAAAAAAGTTTTCCGGCCCAAAATTTTCCCCGATGGCTTTTCTATAACGACGGGAACAGGTTGTTACATTTATGCATGTCAATGTATATATTCTCAAATGATCTTTTTCTAAAAAGATCATAAAAGAATTCTTCTCAAAATGTAATATTTTATATTCTTTCTCTTTTCAAATTTGAATTTGAATAAACTGTTTAATGTGACATGGCATGTCAACTAAAAGAGAATAATTTTTTTTGTTTAGCATTTTTGACGAAAAAAATAATTGAGTGATTTTTATAGTTATTAAAAATTAAATATAATTTTAATTAATAGACAATTTTCAAAATATAAACGACTATTTAAGAAATTAACTCAATCATAACATTACTTGTCTATAATGTTTGATATATGTGAGCTGCCTAATCTTTGTAGAGAGGCAAGACTCAAGAGAGTCAACACAAATAGAAAAAGCATTATTCATTTGCTCTTATAGATAAATAATTAATTTGTATAGTCTTGAATATATAAAGTCAATTATCTTTTAATTTTAATTAGTTTATCATATAATCCTTTTTAGTCTGCTTCATAAAGAATGTATTTTTCTTTTCCGACAAGTGATCTTTAATTTTGACTTTTTCATATGGTATATTAACTAAACTGTATTTTAGTAAATTATACATATCTTTAATTTATTACCGTATATATATATATATACACACATAATTCAAAAATCTTATTTACTTTATAAAATTTCCTATTATGTCGAGTCAAAAAAATAAAAAGTTATTTTGGATCAGATCAACTTAATATAAATTAAATCCAATGCAAATGTTTTAATGCAAGTAGATAATAAAGTCAAATAAAACATTTAATGAGGAAAATTTAACCTACTTATAAAAGCTTGCAAAGACTTTAGTTTGACTCACTCATTCTTCAGCCTCCAGTTATGATACAAATATGTTACCTATGAGAAGAATTCCTACTCTTCCTCAAGAACTGATTGTTGAAATATTCCTATGGCTTCCTGTTATGTCATGCGTTTTAGCTGTGTTTCCAAAAAATTTAATGTCCTTGTATTAGATTCAGATTTTACTTATGTCCATCACCTACTCTATGACTCGCGATGGTGGAACAAGATTCCTTATGGAGGGAAAGCTGAGGATCTATACGTTGTAGATCTAAACGAAGATGGAAATACATCTAGATGGAATTTTGATCGTCACGATCAGTATTTCAATGGACCATGTGTTAATGGTTCATACTGCATCTGAAAGTATGATAAGGAGCCTGTTAGAATTTTTAATCCTAGTACAAGAAAAATGGTAGTACTCCCCTATCAGAGAAAAAACACTCACTCAATTAAATCTTTATATTACTATTAACTAGGTTATGAATCCGTAGAAAAGAAGTACAAACTCTTGATGCAAGTTAAAAATTCAACTCGGCATGCATGGTATTTTATTTACACCTTAAGCATAGACAAATCATGGAGAAAAATTAAAGATATCATTAATTTTTTCCCATGTTTTAGTATGAAAACTTGCTCTATTAAAGGATTCATCTATATGATGGATTACTCGAAGAATTCAATAGTTGCATTTGATTTAAGAGCTGAAAAATTTAGAGTTATTGGATTGGGTGATGATATATATAAAAATCTATTTGATTATGATTTGATAGAAGTGAAGGAAAAAATAGCATTGTTGGACTGTTGGGGAAGTTTTATTGGTCGAAATGATTTATGGATTTTAGAAAATCTTGAAAAAGAAGAATGGAAGAGTCTTGACATTCACATTCCTACGCAGTGGAAAGATATGGAAGATATATTGAAACCAAAATATGGTCCTCCTCAAGGATTCTGCGATTCTCGTGATGGCCAGATTATAATTATTGCAATGAAAAATAATATTTTATTTTGTTACTTTTATGATGTTGGCAAAATTAGTTGGAGATATTTAGAAATTCATGGAGCTCCAATAGAGGATGAAATTAATGGCATTAATATTTACGTAGAAAGCCTCTACTTATGCTAAAATAAATAAAAGTATTGCAATACTTATTACTAAGTTTGGACTTGTGATCTTATTTTTTTTCCTTTGATTTGCTTGTTATTTAATTTTACCAAGTTAAAAGACATTATTTTTTTCTTTTCTTTTCCAAATTAATATTATTGCACTCTATATTATAATATTATTAGGCTTCATGTAAGTCAAAGCATATTTTTTTAATTTGTTTATAAAGTATGTGTTATCAAATAATAAAAAGTTCATGAAACAATTCTTCTAGAATTGCAATATTTTATGGTTTTTTTTCTAATAATTAAGAATTTAAAATCTGAATTGAATAAAATATTTAATGTAAAATGGAATGTCAACTAGGAGAGAAGAAATATTTTGTAATATTTTGGCACGACCCAAACCGTCGTCATTGGCACCCACACAAACCCTCCGGTGGGAGAACCATTACTACAACCCAAACAAACAAATTTTAGGAAAACTAAGGCATTTTAAGATACGGAAGCAGGTTTAAATAACTATAAAAATAGAGTCCCCATAAACTCCAAGGTTTTTAACAAACAACTAATCAAACTAATGCGGAGGAACAACCCCTAGAACATGAAAGTCATTGTACCAAAACATTACTAACGACAAGTCTAAGAATAATGGGTACAACCCCGAAACTAAAAAACACCTTAAACAAATAGTCTGAGTCCGAAAAGAGTGGACTTAAACAGGAAAGATCCATGGCAGCCTGAAAGAACTGACTCACCCTTGAATCCAATCATGCTCAATAGTCACTTAGCTAAGGTCTATCAATAGCCGCTGGGAGATCCCTTGTACTCAACAAAAATAAGAGCAAGTGCAGCATTAGTATACAACCACCGTGTACTGGTAGGATCATGCAGCTATCCCACTAAGTGTAACATAAACAAGTTAATACAACATTATAACCATGCAATTTACTGAACATATACATTATTGAGTATCATATGCTCAACAATATACATTTATAACAAGTCATTGGTCCTCTCATGGAACCCAAACCCAATTGTTAGCATACTAGAACGTGGTATCCGATCCAATGTTTATGCCGAAACGTGGCAACCAATCCCATATTTATGTCAGAATGTGTCAACCGATCCCAGTTAGTTATGTCGGAACATGGAAACCAATCCCAGTTAGTTATGCCGAAACGTGGCAACCGATCCATTCAACACACCACAATCACAATCACCATTATATTCTCAATAATCATACAATCAAGAAGTGATTCATGGCATACAGTTATTCGTTCATACTCATACAATCAGTGTGATCAACAAAGCAACATTCACATACATACATACATCATAATGAACCAAGAACAAGCATATATCACACAATCATGAAATCATAAACATCACATACCTCGAAACAAGCTTGAAACCCTAAGTAACTTGATCCTTCCCTTTTCAGATTCGTTCCGCTTGTTCTTTGTCTACAAACAATCAATATAATACAGGAATCTATAAACAATCACTAATTACCCGAATTACTAACAATTCTATGAACCCTAGATCAAACCCATAATCCCAATTATCCAAATTAGGGTTGTTTCCACCATAGAATCGTACGGGTTCTTTAACGAGTTATGTAACTACTCATGTGATCAAAATCATAATTAAATCACCGGATTGTTACCATATTTCCCCACACCTTAAAGACTCTGATTTCGTCCAAATCTGGACTAGGCTATGAAATCTCAAGTTACTACGAAAAACTTTTCTGGCCCCAATTCTTTCTCCATTGTCTTTTCTCTAATGACGGAAATCAGGTTGTTACAATAGATACCAATTTACCCATTACTCATCCCCGAGTGATCAACTAGGAAAGACTGGCTGAAGTAAGGGTAGTGTAGCAACTGAATCGTCGAATTACTCGGGATACTTGTCTCGCATGTCCTTAGCTTCAGAACATCGCGATCATGAATTTCAACCGATTCTTCTTCATACCGAAGGTCTCATCTAACACAACTGAGTCTCACATTATGATATAAACTTCATCCCCAAACCAACCAATTGAATACCTACACATCCTCCCTTACAATGCCTCAATGAAGTCATCTCAACACTCGAGCGATAAATATTGATGTATGTAAACTTAACTAATCAACAAAACGATTCCCAACAACCACCAGAGTTGATCGTACACACGTCTGCCACATGTTATCAAGGATCTTGACACAATCATACGGACGAATGCTTTAGCACTTAAGCATGATAAAATTCCAAGTCAATACTAGCTACAAATAGAAGTGAACCTGAATCAACCAACACACACTCATAATACCCAAACAATCATAGTTCTTAACAATATTTCCATCCCACAACATAAATTCTCATGAGCTTAAGAAATTAACCTAAAAAAAATTAGATACTCATCGAGGGATATGCCCAAGCATACAACCCTTCCAACAACACTATCGAAATGCTAGATTTAGTAATTGTAGATTACCTCTTAAGAACAGTAGAATTGGACCCAATGATCCCCATATTCAACCACACATTATTGATACATGACCTCGACGACTACAGGAAAATTAAGATTTCCGAATAACCACAAATACGCATGGTAGCTCTTCTATAAATTCTGATAAGCAAGGTGGTACATGTAGACCCACTAAAATACTTTAACAACTCCAAGACAACACCAATTATGTCATTCGAAATAACCAAATCTTCCCAATCTTCCCACTCAACCAAGAGAATATCGCAAGATTTGTAGCCCTGATCCATCACTAGGGATCCACCCACAAAAGAGAAAACACACGAGAGCATAGCTAGTGAATCATACTCACACTACTAACAACCATCATAAACACTTCGACCTTTTACCTTATTATAAACCAAAACTTTTTAAATGAAACCTTTTCTTAGATACTTTAACAATAAAAAATAATAAACTTTACGACTTAAACCAAGTGTAAATCCTTTCAAAGGTTCACTACATGATATAATTGATCATTTCTCACCTTACAAATTCGTAGCTTGACAAAATATATCACCACGAACGTAGATTTACAATGAAAACTCTGAATTGTAACTCAACCGTATTGCACAATCCCTTTATTTGTCAACATTAGCTTGTACCTTGAATTTTTTTATGAATTCATGGATCTCCGCTTATCATTGATCGCATCTCCATCGATCTTACAATGTCCTTCGCTAGAATTCCATCGTACTCATTACTAAACTCTAAAACAAAACCAAAACACTATCATCACACTCGAGCTAATGTCTGTACACTCCTTTCTCAAGTCCTTCCCAATCAAATAAAATATTCTTGCTCTCGCCTCTCTCTAAAGGTTATACTACATCCCACTATTTTTCTTCATTATGACTCTAGCTCTTTTAAATTTGATTTGAATGGTCTTCCACCATTTCTTAAAACTTTCCATACAACCACTTTACTCATAAAATATTGGAAAACCACAACCTTAGATACTCGCAAATCATAATTAATTTACAAAAAATCGCTTAACCAACAATTTTATTATATAGTTGCATCCCGTCACAATCCATCACGAACTATTATTGCCATTACACTCCGTCAACCTTGACTATCACTACTAAGTCAACCTTTTTCATCAACACGATGCCTCAAACCCAGGTAAACTCATCAAATTCAAAAGACTAACCCCATTTTATACGCACCTTCTTATTAAATTACTTCAATTGCCTTCACCCAAGTATACTCAATGGGACTTTCTTTATCCATAGCTTGTCATCCCGGTATTAATTCACCCCTTCATGGCTTAACATAAAATCAGCAGTCCTCATACTACCATCATTTTTCTTAACAAATAAGACAGGAACACCCTACGGGGAAGCACTAGGAGGGATGAAACCTTAATTAAGAAGCTCCTGGATTTGAGCTTTAAGCTCTCTCAATTCTGACACCACAGGAATAGACTCAATAGAGGGGCATTCGACCTCAGCATCTAAAACATGAGCCAAATAAGCCAAACAACCCTGCCCTAGCAGTTTCCTAGCCCGAAAAGAGGATATGATCTTAGCTATCTTAGGCTTGTACACCCTTTCCCACTCTAATCTTTCCCTACCGGGGATCTCTAGAGTTACCGACTTAGTATTACAAATAAGCCCGATATAATAGGGGGAAAACCAAGTCATGCCAAAGATTATATCAAGTCAGTAATATCCAACATAACCAAATCAACCAAAATCTGAAAATCCATAACCACAACAGGACAACACGATACACATGGGTGACTATGACTGATTCTTCAACTTGGGTAGAAACATGGATGGGGGCATCAAGTATATCACAAACCACATCAAATCCCAAGGCAATTGAACTAAAACGTACGAATAAGTAGAACCCAAATCACATAAAACAATAGCCATCTGGGCATAGACAAGAGTAGCACTAGTGAACATTGCATAACCCAACTCAAACTCGGTCTTGCTTGAAAAAACATATAACCGAGCCCTGTCTTCTTGACGAACAACCTCCTCACCTGGTTGCACTACTCCTCTACCTGTATTACCATTTCTCCGGCCTCCACGGCCTCACTGATTTACTCTTCATAGGCTCAGGTTCTCCAAAATTTAACACACCTTATAACCTATATTCGATGGTTGAATACTGAATTAGATCGCGGGGGTTAGTTCGGGTACAATTTGGGTTCCATAATTTGTTACTAGGAAAAAATATGAGAGATAGGGCTGAGATTCTATCTCACCTTGTCCCAATCTGGCGGGATAAATCCCACACTGGTGGCCTCGCCTTGGCGGGAAAATCCCACCCCAGCGGCCATAACAGAAACAGAATCCCTGCCAACAATTTTTCTGGGTTCTTTTCTTTCCTAATTTACCCCAAAGGTACCCAGCTATAACACAAGATTTTTTACAGAAAATCCCTTTAGCTAGGAAAATCATTAGCTACCCCGAGTCAATCTCAATGATACGCACCCAACTCATTCTCATTAATTCAACACCACAAGTTTCACGATACCCAAGCATTTACAACTGGCATAATTTAACAACTAGGCCAACATGTTGCATATATCAAAGTTCAGACACCCCTTATTGTGCACCTAATCACATCATCCCATTCAAGAAATTAACACTTCACATTCACAGTTAATTCAGGCAACAAGAAACACACATTCACAATTTCCAAGATAAAATTCACAAACAAGTCCAAATTATTAGTTAGTTCGCTCCATGGATGACCATTCCTGATCATCCATGCAATTACACAACCCCTAGGTCAAGATACCAATTGGAACCTCCTTAGTTCCAATTAACTTTCTTGTGTCCCTTCAGCTGGGACTACGACATCTAGTTCACTTCGTTGAGATAACAATTGGAATCGGGAGATACCAATTGGACTAAACTTATACCACAAGTGACAATAGTAGCTAGCGAGCCCCACAAAACTGCTAATTTCAATCATAAAACTTGGTCGAACCCATTCGTAACCGCATCAATCTTTAACTGATGGTAACCAAACCTTAAATCAATCTTAGAGAAAACTGATGCACCTTGCAATTGATCAAAAAGGTAATGTATATGAAGCAATGGATACTTGTTATGAATGGTGACCCTATTCAATTATCGGTAGTCTATACACATCCTCTCTTACTAGTGATGGTGTTACCACTTTTGTTGCTCTAGCTCAGACAATAGAGTGAAAGAGGAAATATACCAATTTGTATCACCCATATACCAATTGGATTCAAGTCATAGCACAAAAGAGTAGAAAGAAGTGAGTTTTTCCTCAAGTCCTATAGCTTCTCGAAGAAAAGTACGAACGTCATTGTACCGTTCTGCAAGACTCTACTAGACTCACTTTGGTACAATGAGATCAACGAACCTAGGGCTCTGATACCAACTTGGTCACGACCCAGACCGTCGCGATTGGCGCCCACACAAATCCTCCGGTGGGAGAACCATTACTACAACCCAACCAAACAAATTTTATGAAAACTAAGACATTTAAAGATACGGAAGCAGGTTTAAATGACTATAAAAATAGAGTCCCCATAAACTCCAAGGCTTTTAACAAACAACTATCAAACTAATGCGAAAGAACAACCCCTAGAACCTGAAAGTCATTGTGCCAAAACTCTACTAACGACAAGTCTAAGAACAAGGGGTACAACCCTGAAACTAAACAACACCTTAAACAAATAGTCAGAGTCCAAAACGAGTGAATTTAATCAAGAAAGATCCATGGCATACTGAAAGAACTGGCTCACCCTTGAATCCGGTCACGCTCAATAGTCAGTTAGCTGAGGTCTATCAATAGCCGTCGGGAGATGCCCTGTACTCAAAAAAATAAGAGCAAGTGCAGTATCAGTACCCAACCACCGTGTACTGGTAGGATCACGCGGTTATCCCACTAAGTGTAACATAAACAAGTTAATACAACATTATAACCATGCAATATACTGAACTTGGGAAGGAGTTCCTTTGTTTCAGTTAGTTCATTTGGCTTTACCTTGTTATTGGCTTATGTTTTGAGACTTGAGCTGCCATCTTGGCTAGTTGAATGTTTCATTTAAGACATTCTAAGTTTATTTCACGAGTTCATCTTTTGAGACTATTTTCGTTATTTTCTGCCTTCTCGTTTGTTTTTGCGATGTAGTATCCATGCTTTCCTTCAAACTTTAAATACCTAAAACTTAAGGGTTTTCATCAGATATTGAGATAAAAAGAGCATTTGAGGACACAATTTCTATTAAAATATAGCCCTAAATGAGTCCAATTTGAGGACTCATCAACACCCCCAACTTAAACTTTTGCTTGTCCTCAAGCAAACTTAAGCTTAGCCGTTCAAAAAGGAGGTCTCGAATAGTGCTACACTAGACTCAATCATGAATGCACACAACAAGACCCAAGTTAGTTATGCAAAGATCAAATGTGTACCCAAAGATTCAAGTTGTGACTCACCAATATCAAAAAAATCTCATACTCACAATACTTGCTTCAAATGCAAGTTCAAACTCAACCAAAGTGTTCAAATGCCCTCACACAAGTAATGATTTCAATTTCACACACAAAGGTTTAATCATTTAAAGTTCCGGAATCAAATTCAATGCTCACTCTCACAAGGAAGAACACGGTGCATGCTTTTACCCATAGGTTTGCCCGTATTTTCCGATCAACGTTTGTTTCAGCTTACTCAAGCTCAAAAAGGTCTTTTAAAGGCTTGTAATGGGGCTGAGTACAAAGGTATGGTCATTTAGGCTCAGTGACTTTAATCCTCATGAAATGTGGTACTCACAACACTTCTTTTCCTCTTCTTTCATCATTCTCTTTAGTGCTCATAAGTCCTCCTATTATTCGCTTTCCATGGATTATTTGGAAACCCCATTTTTTTGTATTTTCACAACTTTATTCCACTTCTTTTTCTTTCTTTCTTTCTTTCCCTTTTTTTTATGGAGGAGTTCCATTTTTTTCAAAACCATGGGTAAGAAGGACTTTCTTGCACTTCTTGATTTACCCTTTCTTTTCACCACACCCCAACTTAGGCTTTTGGCCTAAGTTGGCTACTCAACTAACCACAACTTCATGAGGATTATGGGTGATGGGTAAAGAAAGGTTACGTTTGCATCAAGTTTCTTCCAAACAAAGGTAAGGCTCAAGGGGTGTTCAAGAGAGATTCACACACTCACAAGGTAGGTCACAAAAGAGGTATATGTCAAGTTGGCTCGCACTCTTTAAAGTTGCCTAAGATCATATCAAGAGTTCACATCACTTAGTCGATCGGACCAACAGGGAAAATTCTAGGATATTTCATGCATGGTTCACAGTAAGTTCATCACACTAGGCATTGACACTACAGTAAAACAAGACTCCACACTTTTACTAGTGTGCAATGATCATCACAAGAGACTCAATTTGATATTAGGCTAGTCATAACGAGATGCAAAGAGTTCACATATTGTCTATGAAACTTCATTTGGTCTCATCGTAGCCGCACATTCATGTTCGTTCGATTGAGAGAACTATTCAAGTCATCAGTATTGATTGGAACCGACACTTAAATTTTGCAAAAGAATAGCCACATTCAACACACAAGAGGTGGAAAATATATTTTTCGGAAGGGTCAAAATCATTTTGCAATTTTAAACTAAAAGGAGCCATAAGCTCAAACATCCACAAAAATGCAGTATTTAAATGACATCAAAACTCACAACCCAAATATAAACAAAACACGAATATTAATAGCACACACAAAAGGTGAGCTTCACCCCACCACAAATGAAAGCGTTTGTCCTCAAATGCAAATAACACATAATCTAAAAGTAAAGTTAAATAAGACATAGAGGGAAGTAAAGAGGTGATCCTGTCTAAGTAGTCGCTCCATCTGTCTAGGCATCAGTGCCTGATGCCTCACTCTGAGCTTGGGTATCAGTGTCCAGAGTCACCTCAGGAGGAACAACAGTACCAGTATCACCAAGTTCGTTTGAGTGTGAATCCGCTAGGAAGATATACACTGCTCTGAAGAATTCTCGGGCCCATGAAGGAATATTGGGGTCTAGGGTAATGGTCTTCCTGGCAGAAGTGCGCTTCTTGCCCTTGTCTTTCCCAGTAGTTGTGGGTGGTTTCGTTGCTTTGCCTTTCGACGTAGTTGCATCCTCATTTATCGCGATTCCTATGGCCTTCTCTTGGGCTAGTGTTATTCTTTCAACAGCTTTTGATTTAGTCATCTCTGCAAAGTCTTGAATAGATGTTAGCGAAACTTAAACACTAGTACATCAGAATATTTGCAGTCAGATTTGCCAAGCCACTCGGCGGATCGTGGAAAGGCTCGCCGAAAGTTATAGTGCATAAAGTGCTCAGGAGAGCAGACAAAGGGCGATCAAGGATACTTTTGGTGAGTTGCTGAGTGCTTTTGGTGACCTCATGCTTCTCGCCGAAAGTTATAAAATCACTTATTGAATATAACACTAAATTAAAGGCTAGGTGGGTACATGAGGCGAACCGCTGAGTGGTTCGGCGAGCTCTACCTTGCTCGCCAAACGGCCCAACGTGCCTATTTTCAACCCATAGCCTCAAATTCAACACCGCAACTCCCGAAAATAAAATTAAACCATGCACTAGTTCGATCAAAGCATGACCCATAACACCTAAATACTAACCTTCGAGATTTAATTCATTTTAATGCATATAATTTTGGGAATTCAAAAGTCACAACCACTCGAGCAAGATTATCACATTAAATCATGCATGTAAGCCATCTAATCCTATCAGGCAAGATCAGACTACTTCAACAAGATTTTGCTATTGCAAATGAGTATAAATTTTGATAAAATAAGCTCGGGGCATAGAATTAAACCCAACGTGCCTATTTTCAACCCATAGCCTCAAATTCAACACCGCAACTCTCGAAAACAAAATTAAACCATGCACTAGTTCGATCAAAGCATGACCCATAACACCTAAATACTAACCTTCGAGATTTAATTCATTTTAATGCATATAATTTTGGGAATTCAAAAGTCACAACCACTCGAGCAAGATTATCACATTAAATCATGCATGTAAGCCATCTAATCCTATCAGGCAAGATCAGACTACTTCAACAAGATTTTGCTATTGCAAATGAGTATAAATTTTGATAAAATAAGCTCGGGGCATAGAATTAAACCCAACGTGCCTATTTTCAACCCATAGCCTCAAATTCAACACCGCAACTCTCGAAAACAAAATTAAACCATGCACTAGTTCGATCAAAGCATGACCCA
>JAJOOO010024879.1:0-15943 GCA_029582685.1 Solanum piurae | reverse complement strand
GCTGTCTCTTTATTATCGCGCCTGAACATCTTTCCTGCAAAATACAATAAAAACATATAAAAACCAATACAAAAAGGCCCTAGACACACACAACTTGTTAGTGAAATGTATTAGAAATACCGTAAACTCACGGTATATCAGTGGGGTGTGGTATTTCCGTACCTACTTCTTGTGGGTTGTTTTGTGAATATTGGAGTTTATTGGTTTATATATATCTTGGTTGTTGGATTGTGATTTTTTATAAATTGTGGCCCATTGTTTTAATTTGAAAATGGTGTTGGTGTTGAAATGGTTTTGAGACAAGTTTAAAGTTTTTTCCACCTCTTTTGTGTGTGATTGTGGTTGTTCTTGTGCAAATTTGAGTGTCGGTTGTGGTCAATACCGATGAGTGGAATATTGTTGTTAATTGCATAAAATGAATGTGTGGCTACGATGAGGCAAACTAAGTTGCATAGGCAATATGTGAACTTTTAGCATCTTGTTGTGACTAGCTGATTGTCGATTAAGTCTCTTGTGATGAACATTGCACGCTAGCTAGGAAGTGTGGAGTCTTGTTTGATAATTATATCAATGCCTTGTGTGGTGAGGTTTTCTTGAACATCGTGCTTAATAACACCTAGAATTTTCCCCGTTGGTCTGATTTATTTAGTGAAGCAAGCAACTGAAATAATCTTAGGCAAAAGTTTTGAAGAGTGAACCAATTTACAATATACCTCTTTGTGGCCAACCTTGTGAGAAATGTGAACCTTGATTGGCACCTTTTGAGTCTATCATTTTCTTTGGAAGAAACTTGAGCAACTTTGACCTCTTTATCGCATCACCCATAACCTTCATGAAGTATTGGTTCGTTTGAATAACCAACTTAGGCCAAAAGCCTAAGTTGCGGGTGTGGTGAAAAAAAAGGAAAGTCAAAAAGTGTGAAACATCCCCCTTTGATGGGTTGTTCTGAAAAAGATGGAACCCCTCCATGTAAAAACAAACAAAAAACAAAGAAAAGGACTGAAAAAGAGAAAAAGTTGTGAAATAAATTGTGAAAATAGTAAAAAAATATGGGGTATTCGGTGATTCATGTTTAATTGAATAATGAGGTGGATTATGAACAAGTTTGAATGTGAAAGAGAAGAAGAAAAAGTGATTTCCAAGCCATACTTCATGAAGGTAGAAGCCACTAAGCCTGAATGACCATACCTTTACACCCAACCCCATTATAAGCCTTAAAAAAACCTTTGTGATCTTGAGTGAGCTGAAACGACTGTTGATTGGAAAATAAGGGAAAGCCTATGGGTGGAGTCATGCATGTGTTCGTCTTTTTGAGTTTGAGAGTTGGATGTGATTCCGTGACCTTAAATATTTGAGAAATTTGGTGTGAATATGGAATCGTCTTTGTTGTGACGGCATTTGAATACCTTTGTTGAGCTTAAACTTGCATTTGAAGCAAGCATTGTGAGCTTGAGTATACTTGATAATGATGAGTCGCAATTTGAAACTTTGAGTGCACAATTGATTATTCTATGTGTTGTTTGAACCATTTTGTGTGCATTTATGTTGAGTGTTAAGCAACACTGTTTGTAGACATCCTTGTTGAACTGATTTATCTTGAGTTTTACTTGAGGACAAACAAAAGTTTAAGTTGGGGGTGTTGAAGAGTCTGAGATTTAAACTTATTTAGGGCTTTGTTTTGATAGTTTAAGTGTCCTCAAATGCCTAATTTATGTCCTAAACTGATTATAAAGTGTTCATTTGCAGGTATGAAGGCTAAAGGGCAAGGCAAGGACACTACCAAGCAAAAAGGAGCAAACAAGCTGGAAAAGTGAAGAAAAGTGATCCTGGTGATCGCCAAGACCAGTCGACGAACCACCGAGTGGCTCTTTAGCTCTCCTAAAGTTCCAGTGTGCCATTCCTACGGAAGAACCAATTTGGCGATAGGAATGAGCAATCGGTGGATCGCCGAACGATTCTGCTATAGCAACCTGGATAGCTTAAAGTCACACAACCCTGAAGAAAAATGGCCAATGCAAACCGGCAATGGACTAGAGCAAAGGGCGGATCGCCGACTAGTTTGGCGTGGCACGACTTACATCGCCCAATGGCCTTTCAGGACAATAATTGGGCAACTACAAATTGGAATTTTTAATGAAATTTCAATGAGTTCTGATTCCATGAGTTCAAGAGTTTGAGTTTTTCTCTGAGTTTTTGAGTTTCCATTGTTGACTTTGAAGCTTTTGAAGCTTAAATTTGAGGATTTTCAAGTGGGTTTTTGATGAAGACACAATTTGGACTCATTTAGGGCTTCATTTTAATAGAATTAGTGTCCTCAAATACATATTTTGTCTCAATAACTGATGTAAATCCTTAAGTTTTAGGTATTTGGAGTTTGAGGAAAAACATGGACACTACTTGGCAAAAAGGAACAAAACAGCTGAAAATACGAAGAAAAGAAGGCCTCAGGATCGCCTTATGCATTAGGCGAGTCGCCGAATGACCTTAACCTCGCCCAAAGTTCCAGTGTGCTGAGCCTTGAAGGAAAAGATCAAGTCCGCGATGAAAAGGAGTAGTCGGCGCGTCGTTGAACAATTCCACGAAGCAGTACTATATCGCCCAATGATCCAGAACGCGAAGATGCTGAAGGCAAAAGCTGAAAGGCAATGAACCAGACCAAAGGGAGGATCGCCGAGTGCATCAGCGATCCCGACTAACTGCGCTGAGTGATCCTTCGCAGTACATTTTTTGACAACTGTAAATACTAGAATTCAATTTTAGAGACAACATTTTATTTTCTAAGTTTTCAAGTAGAGAAAAATTTTGCTTAGCTTTTTAAGATTTGAAGACTTCAAATTCCAAGAAATTGGAAGTGGGTGTTGAAGATTCTTCATCTTAGACTCCATTAAAGTAACTATAAATCATACGCAGTTGATGTTACTTCAATTTGGTATCATTTTCTTCCTTTTCACTATGTCTAGCTAAAACCCCAGTTCTTGGGGTCTGATTTTGTGAATATGGTTAAATTTCCTATTGGGTATTGCTTATTGTTAGTCTATTTTTTGTTTAAATGTGATTTAGTGTAGTAGTTCTGTTTGAACTTAATGGGATTGTAGTTGTAAATACGATTCCATCTTAGTATTTTTGGCTTGATCGAGAGAGAGGTTTTAAAACTGAGACTACTACATCGATAATCGGTGGTTATTGAGTTGTCGTGGGTTCAGCTCGAGAGAGTGAATCCTAGGCTTTTTCCCACACATTCAGCTCGAGAGAGTGAATGGGATAAGGCGGAGGTTGTGCTTAAGAGTTGCAACTCGGTGTTCGAGAGAAACCGAGTTGATTCGGGGTAAGTTACTCGAGAGAGAATTTACCCCCACTAAAGTCTAGCCTAGTTACATATGTTCAGCAATTGACTATTTACCCGATTGTGTATTTTAATAATCCTATCACATCCCAAGAATTTTGTCTCCCTATATTCGCATCTTTTTGTTTTCAGTGTTTTTGTTCATTAATTGAATACAAACCCCTCCTCCCCCATTGATAATTTACATTCGTGTCAACCCCTTAATTTATTATGTTTTTACTCGATAATGTTTTTATCTATGGTTAACTCTATCATATTCGCGCTTAGCTCTTAATTCTCAGAAACTACTCCCTTGGGACTGAACCCCAACCCATTCGGTTGGGTTATATTAATATTGTACGATCGTAGACACTTTAATTGGAAGTTGTGTCTTGATTACGCAAACATCAAAATCACACCGTTGTCGGGGAGTGGTGTTAGTTGAGAATATTTAGTTAAGTAGTATTTTTTTCTTATTAATTATAGTGATACTTACTTAATATTTAGTTTTGTTTTGCTTGTTTGTTTTGAGTAGGACATTGGAGCATGTCTGATAGCAATGGTAACCAAACTGACTCATCTCCTCTGAGAATGATGTCTCTTAGGGATGGCATCCTAAGTTGCACATAATTGGAGAGGGAGTCAATCCATGAGTTGTGGCTGAAATTAAAGTCAATCTTCCTCCAGTACCCAACTCATGGATTCCCAGAAAACGTGTTATTAGACTGCTTCTACAAAAGTCTTAGCTAGGAAAAAAGAAGAATGGTTGACCAAATATTTCTGGGGGGTCTCTCACGACTGCCCTACGCAATAGCAGCCCAGCTCCTTGATAACCTGGCCATGACCAGCAAAGAGACTGAGAAGAACCATATTTTTGCCACATTGTTGACCCATCTGGATCTAGTGACAAAGATGATCGTGGAATTGGGAGCATCGGACAAAAATGAATATCGATACATTCCCCCTCAAGAGCGTGTGATGCCTAATGTGAACGAGGCTGGGCGAATAGAGGAAACACTCTCACTCATTCTCCACAAAATCGAAGGTCTCGACATGGTGTTGAATGAGATAAAAGAGAATGCATCAATGCTAAATGAGAAAACTGCTTCCCATTTCATATATGTTCAGCTGATGGAATCCAAAATGGGTCATGTGTTGTCTCGTTTGTACCCCATGAATAAAGTTTAAGTGGGAAAATCGTGCCACGATGTTAAGGCACTTCTTTGAAGGAAATTCAAGGTTTTACCCTTTAAATTATTATTTTAGAAATAATGGTGTGTTGATTGTGCAGGTTTGAGTGTGGAAAGTGCTTGAAAAGTGCACTGTAACTTTCGGCGGACAAACTCTTACTCACCAAAAGTAGTCGGCAATTCGCCGAAAGGGCCTTCCCATCGTCGACTTGCTATAATTTTAGTCAGTCCCTTCGGCGAGCCCGATCTAGCCCGCCAAAGAGATTCGATGACTCACTGACTGGATCAGCGAGTATGTCTGTAACTACATTTATGTACTCTTAATCAAATTATTTCTAAATTATGTTTCATGTTTTGCATACATGGTGCGAACAAATCTAGATAGGCCACCCAAGAAAAAGGCACGGGGCAATACCATAAATGAAGGAGGAGAAAATCCTCCAAAGAAGAGTAGGCAAAAAGTCCCACCAGGAGAAAAAAGGCAAAAGAAAGAAGCATTCAGCTGAGAGAGTGGTTGTTGATACCCGGGCTAATTTGTCTGAGCTTGAAGATGAGCAGCCTTTAATTTCACAAAGAGATGAGATTCGGCCTAGATCTCAACCCACGTCCACCAGAGTTTCCTTCTCTTGTGACCTCTGCGCTTCATGTCGT
Source organism: Solanum piurae (assembly GCA_029582685.1). NCBI lineage: Eukaryota > Viridiplantae > Streptophyta > Magnoliopsida > Solanales > Solanaceae > Solanum > Solanum piurae. Next base: position 10,780 of record JAJOOO010024879.1, on the reverse strand, counting down.
TCCTCCTCCTAGCTTTCTGAACAGATTGAAAGGTGATGGTTTACAAACCATCCTCGAGGAAAAGTTTTTTTCTACAGTAGGTTTGGAGGGGAAGTGTTCAGATGTGAGGGAGACCCTCAAATTCCATAAATTTGAGCAGTGCACTAGGCCATGAAGCTCTTATATTCCCTCATGGGTCCGTGAGTTTTACATAGCTTATGGATCTAGTTCCCAAGACCAAGAACAAGGCCAGTGAGTTTATACCGGTTAAGGCGGTCATTATCTAAGGCAAGGAGGTCAGGTGCAGCAGTGAGTACATTAATGTTGTACTATGTAGAGATCTGCACTCTACACACCCGTATGATGGATTTCCTGTTGCTCAATCCTTGGATGATTTGAAGGGGTGGCTATCACCCTTGATTTCTAATACTACCCTGAGGTGGATCAAGGCGGGCGTCCCTATTGAGAAGAGGGATTTGAGTATTGCTACCCGGTTTTGGTTTGGCTTTCTCAGCAACAACATTATGCCATCCCAGAATGAATATTTCCTCCTCAATTCTAAGGAAACATGCCTAGGGTCCATCATATATAAGTGGTGCATCGACTTAAGACTTCTGATTTCACAGGAGATGGCCATGAGAGCCAAGCAGAGACAAACTTCTTACCATTCCCGGTCCTGATCACTGAGTTGTGCCGGCGTGCTGGATTACCTCGGGATCCCGCATGATCTATTGATAGCACTCCTTCTTCCTCCACTGACATCCGACGTATTGAGATGAGAGGAGGCTGACGGGAGGAGAGCAGCTCTGGTAAATATTTCTCCGAAGTTTGATGTTGATTCGTTACCTGCAGAGGCATCTTCGCCTACTTCTCCCCTCGAGCCTTCAGGTACTTCTACCCCTCCCACTTCTTCACAGGTTCCGGGCACCTCCACCGCATCCCAGCCAGTCAAGATTACTCAGGCAATGATCCTGAAAATGGGTAATTTAGCCTATTCAGCTGATGGGAGGGCGCTCGATTGGAGAGATCCATCCCAGCAATGATTGAGAGTGTTATTTCGGCTGCATTGACCCCCCTTCGGGCTTATGTTGATGATCTGGCTACTAGAGTCACAGCTTGTGAGAGCAGACAGGGAGTGGCCTTAAAGGTTTCGGCTTTGCAAGCCGAGGTAGCAGATTCTAGGAAGGACTTAGACTATCTAAAGTCTACCGACTTCACCTCACTACTGAAGGATATTGATGATGTAGATTCCCCAGAGACTTCAGTGATTCCTCCGGGTACCACCGGAGATGTAAAGAGGGATGACACAACAGCTGATGACTCAGAGGCAGAGACCGATGAGGAATAGATAGAGGTATATGATGATGAGGTGTACAATGATCTTGGCGGATCTGGAGAAAGTCATGTATGAGACTGTATGCCAGACATCTTTTAGAGACACCGCCATGGGCGGATCTAGTGGAGTTGGTCCTTTTAAGGTCACTCTGGGCACTGATGCCCAGATCTCGAGCGCTACACCGGGCACTGATGCCCAGACAAATGGAGCGACTGCTTAGACAGGTTCCCCTCTTTACCTCCCTCTCTATCTTTATTTATTTTCACATTTGGATATGTTATTTGCATTTGAGGACAAATGTTTTTCATTTGTGGTGGGGTGAGGCCCACCTTTGTGCATATCTGTTTTGTTTATCTATTTGGGCTTTCTGCTAAATTTGTGTTACACTACTTTTTGTGGAAGATTTGATCTTGTGGCTCCTTGCTTTTAACTTAAAATGATTTTTGATCCTTTCGGAAAAAAATTGCCACCTCTTGTATGTGATGAATGTGGTTGTTCTCTCGCAAATTTGAGTATCGGTTTTGATCAGTACCGATGACTTGAATAGTGCTCATAATCTAACAAACATGAATGTGTGGCTATGATAAGGCCAAATTAAGTTAAATAGACAATATGTGAACTTTTTGCATCTCGTTGTGACTAGACAATTATCAAATCGAGTCTCTTGAGATGATCGTTGCACACTAGAAAAAATGTGGAGTCTTGTTTGACTTTGGTGTCGATGCCTTGTGTGATGAGCTTATTGTGAACTATGCATGATAACACCTAGAATTTTCCCTGTTGGTCCGGTCGACTAAGTAAGGCTATCTCTTGATATGATCTTAGGCAACTTCGAAGAGTGTAATCCAATTTGAGATATACCTCTTTTGTGGCCTACGTTGTGAGTGTGTGAACCTCGTTTGAACACCTTTTGAGCCTTAACCTTTTCTTGGAAGAAACTTGATGAAAACATTATTTTTCTTGACTCATTACCCATAATCCTCATGAATTGTGGTTTGTTTGAATAGTCAATTTAGGCTAAAAGCCTAAATTGGGGGTGTGGTGAAATGAGAAGGTAAATCAAGACGTGCAAGAAAGTCCCCTTCTTACCCATGGTTTTGAGAAAAATGAAATCCCTCCATATAAAAATAAGAAGGGAAAGAAAAGAAAGAAAAAGAAAAAGAATGAAAAAGTTGTGGAATAAACTTTGAGAATACAAAGAAAATGGGGTTTCCAACAATCCATGGAAGATGAATAATGTGAATGAGAATCATGAAGAAAAGGAAAGGAAGTATTTTTCACAACACATTTCATGAGGACTATAGCCATTGAGCCTAAATGACCATACCTTTACACTCAACCCCATTACAAGCCTTGAAAAGACCTTTTTTATCTTGAGTGAGATGAAGCAAGTGTCGATTGGAAAATACGGGCAAACCTATGGGTGAGTCATGCATTATGTTCATATTTGTGAGTGTGAGCATTGCATTTGATTCCAAAACTTTAAATTGTTGAACCATTGTGTGTGAATATGGAATCATTCTTTGTGTGAGGGCATTTGAGGGCATTTGAACAATTTTGATGAGCATGAACTTGCATTTGAAGCAAGTATGGTAAGCTTGAGATTTTTTGATAATGGTGTGTCACAACTTGAAACTTTGAGTACACATTTGATCTTTGCATGAGTAAATTGAGTCTTATGTGTGCATTTATGATTGAGTCTTGCGTAGCACTGTTCGATACATCCTTTTTGAGCTGTCAAACTTGAGTTTTATTTGAGGACAAGCAAAAGTTTAAGTTGGGGGTGTTGATGAGTCCACAATTTGTACTCATTTAGGGCTTCATTTTAATAGAATTAGTGTCTTCAAATGCATAATTTATCTCAATAACTGATGTAAATCCTTAAGTTTCAGGTATTTGGAGTCTGAGGCTAAGCATGGACACTACTTGGCAAAAAGGAACAAAACGGCTAAAAAGACGAAGAAAAGAAGGCATGATGATCGCCTAATGCATTAGGCGAGTCGCCGAATGGCCTTAACCTCGCCCAAAGCTCCAGTGTGTTGAGCCCTGAAGGAAATGATCAAGTCGGCGATAAAAAAGAGCAGTCGGTGCGTTGCCGAACAGTTCCACGAAGCAGTACTATATTGCCGAATGATCTAGAACGCGAAGATACTGAAGGCAAAAGCTGAAAGGCGATGAATCAAACCAAAGGGAGGATCGTTGAGTGCATCAGTGATCCCGACTAACTACGCTCAGTGATCCTTCACAATACTTTTTTTGACAACTATAAATACTAGTTTGAATTTTTATCTTAGTATGCAATTTAAGAGACAACATTTTATTTTCTAAGTTTTCAAGTAAAAAACATTTTTCCTTAGCTTTTGAAGATTTAAAGACTTCTAATTCCAAGAAATTGGAAGTGGGTGTTAAAGATTCTTTATCTGAGACTCGATTAAAATGAATATAAATCATACCCAGTTGATGTTACTTCGATTTAGTATCATTTTCTTCCATTTCTCTATGTCTAGCTAAAACCCTAATTCTTGGGGTGTGATTTTGCGAATATGAGTTAAATTTCATGTTGGGTATTGCTTATTGTTAGTCTATTTGTTGTTTAAATGTGATTTCGTTTAGTAGTTCTGTTTGAACTTAATGGGATTGTAGTTGCAAATACGATTTCATCTTAGTGTTTTTGGCTTGCTCGAGAGAGAGGTTTTAAAACTAAGACTACTAAATCAATAGTCGGTGGTTATGGATCATCGTGGGTTCAGCTCGAGAGAGTGAATCCTAGGTTTTTTCCCACACATTCAGCTCGAGAGAGTGATTGGGTTAAGGTGGAGGTTGTGCTTAAAAGCTACAACTCGGTGTTCGAGAGAAACCGAGTTGATTCGGGGTAAGTTGCTCGAGAGAGAATTTCCCCACACTAAAGTCTAGCCTAGTTACAAATGTTCAGCAATTGACTATCTATATCATTTACCCGATTGTGTATTTTATCCCATATTCCTATCACATGCCAAGAATCTTGTCTCCCTATATTCGCATTTTTTGTTTTCACTATTTTTGTTCATTAATTGAATTCAAACCCCCCATTGATAATTGAAATTCATGTCAACCCCTTAAATTATTATGTTTTTACTCAATAATGTTTTTAGCTATGGTTAACTCTAGCATATTCATGCTTAACTCTTAATTCTCAGAAACCGTTCCCTTGGGACTCGACCACAACCCATTCGGTTGGATTATATTACTATTGTATGATCGTAGACGCTTGAATTGGAAGTTGTGTATTGATTACACAAACATCAGTTTTGGAATTTATTCAATTTAGACCACTGTAAAGACTTGGAAGCTTTTCCCTAGATAATGGCAAATGTATTTGATAATTGATTCTCTATTTTAATGATGTGTAGCTAAAACCCCAATTCTTGGGATGTGATCGTGTGGTTATTAGCTTAATTAGCTTATGGCTATTGTTGTTTAATGATTTACTTGTTGTTTCAATGTGGGTTTGATCAATAGTTGAGTAGTAATTCATGAATTGTAGTTGCAAATACAATTTTAGCTTAGTGTTTTGGGCTTGCTCGAGAGAGAGAGGTTCTAAAGCCAAGGTTATTGATTGATTATTGTAGTGTGTGGGTCGTTATGGTTACACTTGAGAGAGTGAATCTTGGCTCATCCCTACCTATCTATCTTGAGAGAGCGGATATATTAAGGTTATGGGGTGTTTTGTAGTGTTAAGCTTGTCGAGGTTCGAGAGAACTCGCCTGAACCATAGTTGTTGTTCGAGAGAAAACTATTGCACTTATAGCCTAGCCTACCCAAAATGATTCAGCAAATTATTATTAAATCTCAATTACCTATATAGCATAATTAGCTTATAATTGATCACATCCCGAGAATTCCTCTTAATCTTGTTGAAACCCTTGTTTTCGTATTTGTTATAGTTGTTAATTGACAAACTAATTCCCCCATCTGACATTTGTTGTAACCCCTTTCAATTTAACTAAATGTTTTCAATAATATCTATTCCTACAACCAATTAGATTACATTCGTAACTTCATAATTGAATTTGAACTTGTACCGCTCCCTATGGGTTCGACCCCAACCTTTCGTTGGGTTTTACACTAGATTACGATTGCCCACACCTAGTATTGGATGAGGTGGGGTTGAGCATTTATCACACCCTAATCTCTCTAATCTCTCCAACCATTTTCTCGCTTCTTTTTTCAACCTTGTTTCCCACGTGGTCTCGGATAGTTCTTATGAGAATCCCCCATTTGATTTTCCAACAATTGTACCTCTTCATTTCGTAATGCCTCAAATTTGGTACCCTTTGGGCTTTACACACTGCTTGTACTAACCATATTAACCAGCTTAAGTCCACTTCTCATGCAATGTTTGGATAGCAAGTCAATTCTCTTAGCCATATCCTCATCATGATCATGCTCTTTTTCCACTAGTTCCTTGCTCATACTCAAGTGTAGAGAAGAAACTTTATCCTCTCTAGTATTCGAGGCTCGATTGATTTTTTCATGTCATCAAGCAACAATATTGCTACTTCATATGGCTTCCTCATCATCCCTCATTGAAAAAGTTGGTCGGCTATCCCTTTGTTAATAGAATCCAAGCTACAATAGAAGTATTGCAGTAATAAGTTGTCTGGAACAATATGTGTTGGACAATGCAATAATAACTTTTGAAACTGCAGCCATGTCTCATGATGAGGTTCACCAAGCACCTTTTTAATGTTTTAGATGTTTTCTCTAAGCTTTTTCATCTTCGAGGAACGGAATAATCTTTGAAGGACGCATTGGTCAGCTCTTCCCACGAAGTGATAGAATCACTAGACAGTTTCGCTAACCATCTAGTAACTTCTCCCTTTAAGGAGAATGGTAATAGCCTCGGCCTAATGGACTCTTGTGAAATGTTCTTAAAGGTGAATGGCCTATATACATAAAAAAAATCCTTAAGGTGTTCATGGAGATTTTCATGAATAAGGACCCTGAACATTCCTCACATTTAAACTAATTGGAGCATGGTTTTGGTCACATGGAATACTACCCTCCCGGTGGTAGGAGGTAACTAGATAGCTCTCGTGCTTTGGACGATGTTCACATGCATATCATTCATATCGCCCATGTGATTGTTTTGCCCAAAGTGAAAAATGTCATCACTACCATTGTATCTCATCGTTACACATACAATTAAGACAACACAACAATACCAAACAACAATCTACTACAACTAAACAAGCTTACAAACTAACCTCACAAATTGAATTCTTAGCCATCATTCCCGGGCAATGATGTCATTTTTTTATAAAGATCAAACTATTCTCAAGACAAGTAAGAGAATAAGTGGTCGTCATCAGTAAAAATACCCAACTATGATTCAAGGTCGAATCACACCGATAGTGATATAATGCAATGAATTCAATTAACAAATTTAGATTGTAAATAAATTTATTTTTAGCAATTAAGAAAAGCGTGAATGATTCCACAAAATTTAAGAAAGATGGTTTTGATATCAAACGGGCAATTAAACAAAAAATTTAGAAATTTAAGCACTTAGGAAGTAATCTCAGGGTGCGGGGATTCAATCTAATGTCACATACGGGTAGTTATGTTGCTCAATAGTGCTAAATACTCATGGATAGGCTAGGAAATCTTCAAAGACATGAATCTTCTTTCGATCTCATAGTACCAATTCATAGAATCTCCTTTCTCCCTCATCTATGTAAATTATAAATCAACCCATTACCTTACGGAATTTCTGTTTCGAGCATATTTGGGCAAATAGATCTGATCTACAATCTCTCTTTTGATTAAACCATAGAAATCAAACCTAAATTGTATTTATTAAACTAATTACCTACACCAATTGATCTCTTTTGAGCATCAATCGGAAATCTAGAATAGGATTAAGTTTTCCATCTTAACAAATAAATTAATTGCATGCTAATTAGCCAAAATCCATAAATGAACAACAATAAGACAAAGCAAAACACAATACACACTACATTAAATCAACACTCAACCCCATCATTGTACCACAATAATTGGGTTTTTAGCGACACATCATAAAAAGTAAAGAAATTATATCTATCATGATAGCAACCATGGATGTGATAAAATTAAGCAATTATAATCCACACCCACTTCGATTTCAACTTCCAATTATCAATTTCAAGAGTTAAATTTAAAAATCTAAAACTAAAAATATTTCTCTAAGAGTTCGAAAGCTAACTCTCCAAAACTCTTACAAATTTAGGAACTGAAATTCATTTCAAAAATCTAATAAATTTCTCTCTCCTTTTGGCTACTAATAGTTTCCTAAAATTTGGGTCAAAATAAATTGCATTTCCAACTCGACAACATTAGTCGGGCTCGCCAAGTAGACTCGATTGATCGCCGTCTATTCCTTAGTTGTCCTTTCTTTTGATTCAGGCTTCAAGTGTTTGAACTTCAGTTGGTGAACTCATTTGAGTCTGCCTTTCACATTCGGTGGATCTTCGATTACCATCTTTGTTTTCCTTTTAAGACTTTATTTTTCATCCAAGTCATGTCACCTTCGACGATGGTCATTGTGTTTTCCCTTCATTTTCGGTGAGTCGCCATTTCACTACTCAATTCACCGACCTTACTTGAACATCTTTGATTGTGAGAACTATCATTTTGGGTGAGGTCAGGCCATTTGGGTAATTCGTCCTTTTGGATAGACGACTGCCCGTGTGGAGTTTATACTCCTTTCGCTATTTTCTGTCTTTCTTCCAAGTATTCATCCTTTCCTTGTCCTTTAGCCTTCATAGCTTCAATTAATAAAAATATCATCAGAATAAGATATAAATAGATATTGATGACACTAATAGTTGGACTATAAAGGTCTCAAATGAGTGTAAATCTACCACTGATCATTCTTCCGTAAAGATTCATCTAGAACTTACCCCGTGTGTGCTTAACAAGTAACTTGTATGAACTATGATTGAGACATTTTTTTGGCGTAGAAAATTCAATTATCTTTTGTGCCTCTATTATTATTATCCTTAGTGCAGCCCCATTGATCTTTTTAGCCTATAAATTTCTAATTTATCGCATGATGAGTTGAATCCCTTTTTTTTTATACCATTTCATTGTTTGATCAAAATATTAATCCTTAGTTCACTAAGTAGTGAATTAAGGGTAAATATGATAGAGTGAAGCATGATAGGATAGCTTATATGGTGAAAATAACGATTAAGGTGAAAAAATCCAATAATAAAATTGCATAAGCCCTCGTTATGCCTAGAATAAGAAGAATTGTGTGAAAATTAAAAAAGAGAAACATTATTAACTAGTTCTTAAATCAAGAGAGGGCAAGATTTAAATATGAATAGAAGGTGATTAATGGGTGTGAACCAAAGAAGAGAACAGTGGTTAAGATGTCTGAATAATAAATCAAGTGTATTAAGGAGTTGTCACTATTTGTATCCTAAATGTACCCTCCCTATCCCGAAGTCGACACTACAACCAAGTTAAGTCCTCTTTATTCAATAATAAATGGATTGTGAAAGTTAAGGTACACTAAGAGTGAATCAATGTCATGTGATATGCAAGAACATTTTTTGAAAGAGAAAGAGAGAGCTTAAATTCTAAAAAATAGGACTTTTTGAAATTAAAATGTGTGAACATGAGTTATGATTAAGTGAAAGGTCATACCAAAATAGTAAGGGAATTCATGACACACACTTGAGAGTATTATGTTGGTGTGTTCAAATATGATTACATTGGCCCGATAAGATTGGGTACGAGACCCTCATTGAGGTTATGTTATGTCAATTGGTATACTAATTTGGTGAAATAATATGTTTTTGATTACAGAAAATGTGAACTAGATAACCATGTGCGGGTAGACAAGTCATTAGGTGTTAATTCTATGTTGATACCTTAGAGACTGTTCGAGGAAGAACTAGGATTAAAGTGTGGGGTGGTTATCTTGGGCATTATATTTCACGACCCAGGGGTACCCCCTATATGTAACATGGCGTATAGAATCCTGAAGGATTCCATACAAACCACTTAGCATATCATAATATAAGCAATAGAAAATAAGAGTAAAAATGCATTCCAAGTCTAAAATTTTCATAAAAGAAAAGTGGAATCTAGACTCTAAGTCTCAACATAGCCATCTATTACACTATTCGAAGAGAGAAAGGGACACAACCCATACAACATAGTCCGAAAAGGAAATACAAGAAATGAACTACAATGAAATAACATCCGTCGTTGAATCATGAGGACTCACCAACAAGCTAGGAGAATAAGCAAATCCAAGCTTTAGCCACAATGATAATCACATTATGAACCGGACCCGACACTTGGAGAAAATGTAGGAAAGGTAGGCGTTAGTACAAAAATGCACTAAGTATTATAGCCATGCATAAAATCATTGAAAACATGCGAAAATGGAATTTTTATTAGAAAGCATGAAATTTACTAAGTTTAAACATCATCATGAATAAGACCCCATAAATCTCACCCATACTAAGTAAAGCTTCTTGAGTAACCATAGTTAATAATCATATTCTTGTTCAAATTGTTGTTGTGGGATGTAATCCTTAACCGACATGAGACCATGTGAGCTTAACATGGAATCCGATGACTCCCACACCGAAAAGGGTTGCTCTACTTGCCTAAGGTAGAACCATACTCTTAGCTTAGGTGGATCCACTAGCTAAACAACTATGAGGTCACATAGTTTATGTGATAAGGAGATTTCTACTAGAAACCCAACCTCTACTATCGTGAGGGCTTCCATCCCAAGAGATTGCTCCTAGAAACCCGGCCTCAACTTACGTGAGGGATTCCATCTTATATCAATATCCACTGGGTGCAAAGCATTAATTCCCACGGAGTACTTATTAAGTCTAGACTTAATTCATATTCATGGAAGAATGTCTTGACATTCAATCCAATATAATTCATAGGATAGCTCTTAGATCATGCATGAGAATAACCTTTTATCGTCCATGTCTACATATAGATTCAATAGGTGAGAAAGCCTTTCTACCTTAGAATCATCATATCCTGAGAAAACCGTTCACATCATATCATATTCATGCATAACTGTGTATATGAGAATAACCTTTCAAAAACACAACAACTACATCGTAATCATAGACATTTCAGACTCAAAGTGTTCTTAAAAACATAGACTTCATAATCATGCATAATATCATAATTTTCCCTTTCAAGGATCAAAGCTCATATCAAATCAACACATCTAGAATTCACTACATTAGACATAGATATTAACATAATTCAAGTAACTTAATTACTACAAGCATAATCTCATATTATCCTTCTTTCATCAACACACCCACATCACAAGATCATAATTTGGGAATATGGGGATTTCATGGGTTCTTGGGGATTTAAACATAAAAACCATAAGAAATAATTGATTCATACATAATATAACATAATTCAATAATAAAAGTCATTTTTGAA
>JAJOOO010024878.1:0-22674 GCA_029582685.1 Solanum piurae | reverse complement strand
AAAGATGGTTCTCTTAGAATGTGCATTGACTATAGGTAGTTGAACAAGGTCACAATCAAGAATAAGTATCCCATCCCCAGGATTGATGACTTGTTTGACCAACTTCAGGGTGCTAGTCATTTCTCAAAGATAGACCTCAGATCGGGTTATCATCAGCATAAATTTAGAGATAGCGACATTCTGAAGACAACCTTAAGGACTCAGTATGGACATTATGAATTTGTAGTTATGTCATTTGGACTAACCAATGCTCCTGCAGCTTTCATGGATTTGATTAACTGAGTGTTAAAGCAGTACTTAGACTTGTTCGATATCATCTTTATTGACGATATCCTCATTTATTCTATAAATGAGGAAGAATATGTGAGTCATTTGAGGGTTGTTCTGCAAACTATCAAAGATCGCCAGTTATTTGCTAAATTTAGCAAATGTGAGTTTTGGTTGCAGTCAGTTGCTTTCCTTGGGCATATTGTGTCTAGTAAAGGAATTCGAGTAGATTCCTAGAAGATAGAATCGGTGAAACAATGGCCCATACCTACCTCTGCTACAGATATAAGAAGTTTCTGGTGTTTAGCGGGTTATTACAAATGGTTCGTGGAAGTATTTTCATCCATAGCCTTACCATTGACTAAACAGACTCAGAAAAAGATCAACTATCAATGGTCAGATTATTGTGAGAAAAGCTTTGCAAAATTTAAAACTAGGTTGACTACATCACCTGTCTTGACTCTACCAGAGGGTTCAGATATGTGATCTATTGTGATGCATCTAGAGTCGGCCTAGGTTGTGTGTTGATGCAGTGAGGTAAGGTTATAGCTTATGCTTCTAGACAGCTTAAGGTGCATGAGAAAAAGTATCCAACTCATGACCTCTAGCTTGTAGCAGTGGTGTTTGCACTAAAGATTTGGAGACATTACTTGTATGGTGTTCACATAGATGTGTTCACCGACCATAAGAGCCTTCAGTATGTGTTCACCTAGAAAGAGTTAAATCTTCGCCAAAGAAGATGGCTAGAGTTCCTCAAGTATTATGATATGAGTGAGCATTACCATCCTGGTAAGGCAAATGTAGTAGCAGATGCTCTTAGCATATTATCCATGGGTAGTGTAGCACATATTGAGAAAGAGACAAAGGAGCTAGAAAAGGATGTTCATAGACTTGCTTGCCTAGGAGTTTGTCTTATGAGCATATCAGATGGTGGTGTAACGGCTCAGAATGGGGAAGAACCTTCTTTGTAGTGGAAGTTAAGGAAAAGCAAGACAGTGATCCGATATTGCTCGAACTCAAGGGTGCAGTCTATCAACAGAGAGTTGAAGTTTTTTCCCAAGGGGGAGATGTGTGCTTCACTACCATGGTCGATTATGTGTTCCTAATATGGGTGAGTTAAGAAAACATATTCTTGCAGAGGCCCATAACTTCAGATATTCTATCCATCCAAGCTCCACTAAGATATACCGCGATCTTAGAGACGTCTGTTGGTGGAATGGTATGAAAAGAGATATAGCAGATTTTGTGGCTAAGTGCCCCAATTGCCAGCAAGTCAACGTAGAACATCAGAAACCAGGAGGTATGACTCAAGAGATTAACATTCCTACTTGGAAGTGGGAAGTGATCAACATGGATGTCATCACAGGTTTACCTCATACTCACAGACAACAGGACTCCATTTGGGTGATAGTTGACAGAGTTACTAAGTCTTATCTCTTTTTGGCAGTCAAGACTAAAGATTCGGTAGAGGACTATGCCAAGCTTTATATTAATGATATTGTGAGGTTGCATGGGTTCCTTTGTCTATCATCTCAGATAGAGGTCCTCAGTTTACCTCTCATTTCATAAAGGTCTTGGTACTCAGGTTAATCTTAGTACAACATTTCATCCACAAATGGATGCTCAGGCAGAGCGTTGATGAGTCCACACATTGGACTCATTTAGGGCTATATTTTAATCAAATTTGTGTCCTTAAATGCCTGTTTTATCTCAATATCTGATAGAAATGCATAGGTTTCAGGTATTTGAAGTGTTAGTGGAAGCACAGACACTTAGGCACAAAAAGGAATAAAAAAGTGAAAAAGAACGAAGAAGCTGAAGCCTGAGCAGCACCAAGTACACTTGGCGAATCGCCAAAGGGAAGCACTCCGCCTTTGCTCCAGTACGCGAAGCCCTGAAGGAAGTGTGTCGAAAAGCGACTAGCAAATATGTGTTGATATTATTGTTTGGTCTTGCTTGCTGATAGGTTAGATGTATTTTAATGATGATTTCACCTAGTGGTTATGGTTTAATTTAATGGGTTTGTAGTTGCAAATACAAATCCACCCATGTGTTTTCGGCTTGCACGATAGGGAAGTTGTTTAATCAAGACCGCTAGACTGATGGCCTAAGGAGTGGGTCGACATGAGGTTCAGCCCCAGAGGGTGAGCCCTAGTCCCATATCCTAACACTCAGCTCGAGAGACTGAGTGGGGTAAGGCGTAGGCTGGCCTTCGTACGGCAAATGGGTGTCCGAGAGGAACGCATTTGAAACGGGGTAAGTTGCCCGAGAAGGAACTTATTTCCATCTAAAGCTTAGCCTAGTCACTATTATCTTGCAAATTTCCTATCGAAAGTATGTACCCAACTATTTATCTGAACTTGTATTGCGGTCACACCCCAAGAACTCTTCCCATACTTGATTTTTGTGTTGTTTTTGTTGTTTTTGCTATACTTGTGACAAATACCCGATCAGTATTGACGCTTTTGCATCGCCCATCGAATTTATTTTGTTTTCTTCGCAAATTTCTCAAACTACAACTAATTAGGATAAAATTTTAGTTTAACTACTATTTTCACTACCACTCCCTTGGGACACGACCCCAACCCTTGGTTGGGTTACTATATTATCACACGATCGTAGACACTCATACTGGAAGTTGTGTCATTGATTACGTGAATCGAGAAATTCTGAACATCAAAATGGCGCCACTACCGGGGAGTGGTGTCACGTGAAAATGTAGTTAATCTAAGTTTTTTTTGTAGCTTTAGTTTTACTAATCTTAGTGGTAGTTTTGTTTTGTTTGTCTAAAGATTAAAGCAGGGAAACAACAATGGATAATCACTATAGGTATCACACAAATCATCCTCTCTAGAAACTACTGAACCTCAGGGATACTCTACTGACGTTCAAACAAGTAGGGGTGGAGACAATTCCAGAAGTGTGGCTGTTGTTCAAAGCAATATTGCAAACATGCCCATCTCATGGCATGCCTGATAAGACGCTGCTGAATTGCATCTATCGGGGTCTTGAGCCCAAAAACAAAAGCATAATTGAGCACCTTTTCCAGGGTGAAATGCTCAACCAACCCTACGAAGTTGTTGCAACAGTACTTGACAATATGGTCGAAGCCAGCAAAGAAACTCAAAATAAATATGAGTGGGACAAACTGGGAAAGAAGCATAGGGGTGTGCAAAAAGATTATGCCCTTTCAATCATTCAACAAAAATTCGAAGAACAAGACAAGAAGTTGAATGACATGAAAGACAACATTGAAATGCTAAATGAAACGACCACCGCAAACTCCATGAGAATTCAGCTGCAAGATGCTCAAACAAGCCATTTGATGATAGGTCAATACCCACCATTCACCGAGGACTCACCTAACTACACCATGGGTGACTCCGAGAATGACGAGTAAATGTTGACTTACGTCGTGCCACAACGTTAACTAAGGTGTTGTTTGGGAGGCAACCCAAAACCTTTTGTTATCTTTTATTTGCGTATCGGTAGAATAAGGGTGTGTTGGTTTTATAGATTTCAGTGTGGAAGGTGCTCTAAAAGTGCAAGGGGATGATCAACAGTTCCAGTTGGCGAATCGCTGAGACACTTAGCGCCCCAGATTTTGTCCGCCAACTAATTTAGCTGTCTTCAGATTGGGTCCTGTAAAACTCTCCGGTCAGTAGAAACTATTGGCGAATCGCCAACAATGTTGGTGATCTCGATGACGATCGTCGTTGGGATTTCCACATGAACTGAAGATTTTGATTAATTCGGTGAGTAGATGTAACCATTGGCGGATCGTTGATTCTTTTGGCGAACTTGATTAAGGCCGTTGTTGAACCCCTAAGATCTCTGGAGAGCTTTGTGAATTCAGCAAAATAAGCCACTTGGCGACCCACCAAACAATTCGGCGATCACGACTGAGAGGACCAGATGCGCATGAACCACCATCGCAAGAGGAGAATCGACAGCACCCCAACACCCTCTCAATTGAATTTGAAATCAAAATGCAGAGCTGATATGATTATGATGGACAGAGATGACACCCGAATGTGTCGCCTCGACATATGGAGAGACTGCATAGACATGACATTTCTCTACCTCCCTCTCTGTTTTATGTTATTGAATTACTTTCATTTGCATTTGAGGACAAATGTCTTTTAATTGTGGTGGGGTGAGGCCCACATCTTTTGTGTTGATATTGGTGTTGTTTTATATATATTTGGGTTGTTCTGTTTAAAATTGTTTTTACACTGCTTTTCATGGATGTTTGAGCTCATGGCTTCTCCTTTTTATTTAAATGGATGAAAATTATGACCCTACCGAAAAAAAATTATTTTTCGAAAATTTCGCCACCGCTTGTGTTGAAAGTGGATGTTCTTTTGCAAAATTTATGTCTCGGTTCCGATCAATACTGATGACTTGAATAGTGCCCCCAATCGAACGAACAGGAATGTGTGGCTACGACGAGACCAAATGAAGTTGCATAGACAATATGTGAACTCTTTGCATCTTGTTGTGATTAGTCATTTATCGAATTGATTCTCTTGTAATGACCGTTGCACACTAGCGAACGTGTGTAGTCTTGATTGACTTAAGTGTCAATTCCTTGTGTGGTTAGCTTACTTTGAACTATGCATGAATAAACCTAGAATTTGCCTCGTTAGTCTGATTGATTTAGAAAGGTGTACTCTTGAGATGATCTTAGGCAATTTTAAAAAGTGTGAGCCAAATTTGACATATACCTCCTTTTTGGCCTACCCGTGAGCGTGTGAAACTCTTTTGAACACCCCTTGAGCCTTACCTTTCTTTGGAAGAAACTTGATGAACCCTAGACCTTACTTAACCCACTACCTATAATCCTCTTGAGTTGTGGTTTAGTGAATAGCCAACTTAGGCCAAAAGTCTAAGTTGGGGGTGTGGTGAAAAGGAAAAGGAGAAGTCAAGAAGTGCAAGAAAAAGTCTCTCTAACCCATGGTATTGCAAAACAAAATGGAAACCCTTTTAAAAAAAATAGTATATATTTATATAATATTTGAATAAAGGTGCAAAAGGAGTTGGGTTTCCAAGCAATACATGGAGAGTGAATGAAAGGATGACTTAGAAGCACTGGAAGAAAAAGTGACAGGGTAAAGGAAAAGGATGATTTGAGAACACCATATCTCATGAGAATGAAGAAGTCACTAAGCCTAAAATGAGCATACCTTTGCACTCAGCCCCATTACAAGCCTTGAAAATACTTTTTTATCTTGAGTAAGCCGAACCGAAAGTCGATTGGAAAATAAGGGCAAACCTATGGATAAAAACATGCATAGTGTTCCTCTTTTTGAGTGTGAGCGTTGCATCTGATTCCTGATCTTAAATTGATTAACCTCTGTGAGTGAATATGAAATGATTCAGTGTGTGAGGGCATTTAGATACTTTCGGTGCGTTTGAGCTTGCATTAGTAGAAAGTATTGTGAACATGAGAATCATTGGTAATGGTGTGTCACAACTTGAATCTTTGAGTACACAATTGTATCTTCGCATAAGTAGTTTGAAGTCTTGTTGTGTACATTTATGATTGAGTCTTGTCTAGCACTGTTTGAGATACCCTTTTTGAATAGCTGAACTTAAGTTGGCTTGAGGACAAGCAAAAGTTTAAGTTGGGGGTGTTGATGAGTCCACAAATTGGACTCATTTAGGGCTATATTTTAATAGAAATTTTGTCCTTAAATCCTTGTTTTATCTCAATATCTGATGGAAATGCGTAAGTTTCAGGTATTTGAAGTGTTAGTGGAAGCACGGACACTTAGGCACAAAAAGGCGGAAAAGAACGAAGAAGTTGAAGCCTGAGCATCGCCAAATACACTTGGCGAATCGCCAAAAGGATGCACTCCGCCCTTTGTTCTAGTATGCAAAGCCCTTAAGGAAGTGGGTTGAAAAGAGACTAGAGGAGCAGTCGGCGCTTCACCGATCAGTTCCGCAAAGCAGAAGTATACCGCCTAATGATCCAGAATGCACAGATGCTGAAGGCAAGGTACCAAAGGCGATGAACTAGAAGAAAGAGTGAATCGTTGAGTTATTCAGCGTTCGAGACTAACCTCGCCGAGCGATCCGCCAAGACTATTTTCTGAAATCTATTAATACTAAACACTTGACTAGTTTTAGGGGAGTGGAATATTATTGTAATTTCTTTACTTTAACTTGGATTCTTTTAAGTTTGGGAAGTGGGTCTCCTGGATTCTTCTTCTTTGCTAAAATCAAGACTTATTTCTCTATACCCATTTTATTTCAACATCATTGAAGGTATAAATTTCTATCTCTTGATGTGTAGATAAAAAATCCCATTCTTGAGGTGTGATTTAGCAAATATGTGTTGACATTATTGTTGGGTCTTGCTTGCTAATATGTTAGATGTATTTTAATGGTGATTTCACCTAGTGGTTGTGGTTTAATTTAGTGGGTTTGTAGTTGCAAATACAAAGCCACCCATTTGTTTTCGGCTTGCCCGATAGGGAGGTTGCGAAACCAAGACCGCTAGATTGATGGCCTAAGGAGTGTGTCGACATGAGGTTCTGCCCCAGAGGGTGAGCCCTAGTCCCATATCCTAACACTCAGCTCGAGAGACTGAGTGGGGTAAGGCATATGCTTGCCTTCATGCGGCAAATGGGTGTCTGAGAGGAACGCATTTGAAATGGGGTAAGTTGCCCGAGACGGAACTTATTTCCATCTAAAGCTTAGCCTAGTCACTATTATCTTCCAAATTTCCTATCGAAAGCATGTACCCAACTATTTATCTCAATTTGTATTGCGGTCACACCCCAAGAACTCTTCCCATACTTGATTTTTGTGTTATTTTTGTTGTTTTTGCTATACTTGTGACAAATACCCGATCAATATTTGACGCTTTTGCATCGCCCATCGAATTTATTTTGTTTTCTTCGCAAATTTCTCAAACTACAACTAATTAGGATAAAATTTTAGTTTAACTACTATTTTCACTACCACTACCTTGGGACACAACCCCAACCCTTGGTTGGGTTACTATACTATCACACGATCGTAGACACTCATACTGGAAGTTGTGTCGTTGATAACGTGAATAGAGAAATTCTAAACATCAAGCGTACCATTCATACCTTAGAGACATGTTGAGAGCTTGTGTGATCGATTTCAAGGGTAGTTGGGATGATCACTTTCCTCTTAGAGAGTTCGCCTACAACAATAGCTACCATTCCAACATTCTGATGGCCCCTTGTGAAACATTGTATGGGCGTAGATGCAGATCTCATGTTGGTTGGTTCGAAGTAGGTGAAGCAGCCTTGATAGGGCCAGATTCAGTCCTCGATGCTATGGAGAGAGTGCAACTTATTAGGGATAGACTTAAGACAGCCCAGAGTCGCCAGAAATCTTATGCAGATGTAAGGATAAGGGAACTAGAATTCCAAGTTGATGATTGGTATTTCTTGAAAGTGTCACCTATGAAGGGGGTGATGAGATTTGGCAGGAAAGGGAAGCTCAGTCCCAGATATGTAGGCCCTTACCGGATCTTGAAAAGGATTGGTAAAGTGGCTTATGAGTTAGAGTTTCCAGTAGATTTAGCAGCAGTGCATCTAGTCTTTCACATTTCACTTTTGATGAAATATGTGGGTGATCCAGCATCCGTAGTGCCATTAGAGAGTGTGTCTATAAAAGATAGCCTTTCTTATGACAATGTACCAATTGAGATTCTTGATCGTCAGGTTAGAAAGGTGAGAAACGAAGAAGTCGCTTTAGTCAAGGTTTTGTGGAGGAGTCAGTCCGTAGAGGGAGCTACTTGGGAAGCATAAGCAGCCATGAAATCCAAGTACCCTCACCTCTTTCCTTTCGATTCCACTCCAGCTTGAGGTAGTAGTTCCTCTTCAATTTTTCAGTCATTCATGCGTAGATTCAGTCTTAGTAGCATGTTCCTTCAGTTTGTACTTTCATTTTCAGTGTATTTCCATGTTCTTGGAACTCAGTTCAGTTAGAAATTCAGTTTCCAGTGTTTAGTGGTAGGGATTGCATCCCTCTCCCTCCATTTCAGCTGGTTTAGTCTTCATTTGAGGACGAATGTTCCCAAGGGGGAGATAATGTAACACCCCGCATCCTAGATAGACCAGAATGCAGATTTCCAGAAGTGCAGGTGCCACCTACGGATCGTAGGTTGGACCACGGTTCGTGGACCAAGTCTGTTGAATGTGGTTCATAGAAAAAACCCCAAAAAACCTCGACCGTAGGTGGGACCACGGCCAGTGGACTATGTTCGTGGAACGTGATCCGCAGAAAAAAAAAAACCTGACCCACGGCCAGGATCTACAGACCGTAGGTTGAACCACGGTTCGTGGACCAAGTCCGTGAAACGTGGTTCGCAGATCCCAGTCTCTCTGAGACAAACGATGAAGGACTAGGATAGACCGTAGGTAGGACCACGGTCCGTGGACCAGGTCCATCGGTCACTCCGATAGCTTTTAATTCAGGGTCGTTTTGGTCTTTTCCCTATGTGTTGGAACCCTAAACTACTTCGTTTAGACCCTCAATTATGAGGTTTTAGTGAGATTAAGCCTAGAAACATAACTAGAACTTGCCTAAGTTAAATCATTAATCAAAACTTAGAAAATTAGAGCTTGAGAGGAGAAAAGAGGTCAAGAACCCTAGTTCAAGAATGCAGCAAGATTTAATCAGTTCCAGCCCTGAAATCGAAAGATTTCTCCATGGAATTCGTCACCAGTTATGTGGGATTTCACTAGTGGGTTCCTTTCGCCATTAGGTCTCTAGAATTCAGTTAGATTCTTGATTCATTTTATCATCACTAAACCTAGGGTTTCCAGAACTTTAACAGATTACTATGAATTCGTTATTTACATGTTCCAAATAAGATTATCATGTTATTACGTCGTTTCTTGCATGAATTTTAGAACCCTAGCTATGTATTTCTTTAGTTCTTGAATTACACATGCTAGGTCAGATATTTTAGTTATTTTAGATATAGAAGCCTCAGTTATGGAATGTGACATTATCAGTTTATTATTGCGCATTTTCAGTTTGCATGTCAGTTTGACCTATCCAGTATAATACATAAATTCAGTCATAATGTGTTAACCACTTAATCTATTGGGAGTAGTATAGTACCAAGTTTGACTAGGGTTCAGTGTACCTGAATATCCCCAGAACTATGAGTTGTGTAGGTTGTAAGTCCCCTCCGTGAACATCATTTCAGTGATCACGCCAGCATGGCTCTATACCTTTGGCCAGGTATATTGGGTCCTCTCGATGGGGCGTATACATCAGACTCCACATTTAACTCATGTGGTTTTACTATCGATTATTAGTCGCTCCCACACTTCAGTCATATTCTATTGCATTGACCATTTATCAGTACATTCAATATTCAGTTTCAGCATGTTATAAATTGGTCATTGCATCCAGTTAGCTCAATATTCAGTATCTATATCATGTTCAGATTATATCGTTGCTTTATTTCTTTGTTAAGTTATACGTTATTTCAGCTTTATTCTATCATGCATGCTCAGTACCTTTCAAGTACTGACGCATACTTTGCACTACATCTTCTCGTGATGTAGGTTCAAGTTCTCAGCATTGAGATCACGCTTAGATCGATTCCCGATCTCCAGTTCAGTAGCCTCAGTGGTGAGTCCTCATTCTTCGAGGACAACAGTCATGTTATCTTTTCATTATTTCAGTCTTTTAGTTTCATCTTTGCTAGACTTAGCTAGGGCATGTCCTAGCACTTCTAGTCAGTTAGAGGCTATTTACAGACATAGCGAGATTCAACTTAGTATTTGAGTTTGATGTTTATTTTGTACTAAACTCTCATATTTGATATTCAGTTTTAGTATATGGGTATTCCCCATCATTTCAGTTTTTTTTATTATTAGCTTCCGCAATAGTTTTATTTCTCAGTTTATCTTTAGTATGCTCATGATTATGCCAGTAGGGTTAGCTTGGGGTCACTTGTGATCCTTGGTCCCATGTCCGCGTCTCAAGGGTAGCTCAGGGCGTGACACCTACATTATGAAAAAATGTGGTCAAAAGTATGCATTAGTACATGGAATGTACTAAGTGTGATAGTAATGCATAAAAGATATGAAATCCTGCTAAAAAGAATTGTCATGACATGCAGTGACCAAGCTAAATCTTATAAAATAAAATGTTAGAAAACACAGGTCCTAATCATAATCAATGCAAGCTTAAAATATTAGAAACACTTTGTGAGATACTTTAAAAGTAACCTTAGTTCATTATTGTGAGATGTTTACCATTAACCAACATAGACCATGTGAGTTATAACATGAGTCTAGGCTAAGGTGGATCCACTAGCTAATGTCTATCTGAGACAACATCATATGGTGGCACATATTTCTAGGACGTAGGGATTGCTAGAAAAGGTCTACGGACGCTAAACGGAAACCTTCATCCCAAAACCCCACTCAATGCTAAGTAAAATCCCATGGAATAGTCATTAGTAATATTCATATTATCATCCATGGAAAAGTACAATTAAGATACTAATCAATCTAGAAACATAATAGAGTAGCTCCCTAGTGTGAGAAAACCTTTAAGCATTTATGACCTTTTCATAATAGCTTTATAAGATCCATAGTATTTAACTTCATACTAAAAGTATCATACTACTAATGATATTAGTTTTAGAAACTTGATCCATGATCATTGATGGCATATATGTATACCATACTAATCAAGACCAAATATAGGAAAATAATCAAAGCATTGATGGAAAATCTAGATGTTATTCATGCTATGTGGTCATGTGGTAATGCTCAAATTGTTCTCCAAAACAAAGAAAAAGAGTAAGCAGACATCGTCAATAAAAATACCCAACTAAAACTTCTGGTGCCAGTTTATGCCACTAGGCGTTTTAACTTTAATGCTTTGGCCAAAGTCAGATAAAAAGTCTTAATAAATGTACTCGAATGAGAATTCAATCACCACACTTAGATCTGGAGCATCAAGTTTAGACTACAATGACCTTCCATGCGGTTCCTGGGCTTCTAATATCATTTTGAGCCTATTTTTTTGAATTTGGCTTAAAATATTGCTTGGGTATAGGACCAACTTTTTATGGAGACCACCCCGATTAAAAGTTTTGAGGGTTCAATTGAGTTTGGAATGTTGAATATAGTAAGGTAGCACATCTTTTTTTATGTGCACGGGATTTTGAACAAATCTCAAGCATCACATCGACGTATTTTTAAACTCCAAAGTTCAGCTGGTGCAACTTGGGTTGGTCTCTATGTTCACGCACCTAGTCCTCATGTTTGCATAAAAGGAGGAAGTTTTCCCTCCATGTTTGTGGACCTGGTCCCTCCGTTCGGGGAGAAGGAGGAAGTTTTCCCTTGGTGTTCATGGATTTGGTCACCGCGTTCATGGAGAAGTGTGATGTTTTCCCTAAATATCCATGCACCTGGTCACTGCATTCGCGGAGGTCTGCTGACTTGTCTTATAATTAAAACCAACAACTATTTTAGCCCATCTTTCTTTAGTGTTTTTGCGATTGTAGGATCTATAGAGCTCCAAATTGGGCGATTGCAAGTGATAGATGTTTGTCTTGATTGTGGATATGTTTAGAAGTGTTCCAAGAAATGTGGGGAGAACTAGTTTGAGGTAAGTCTTTCCCCGAAGGTGCTTCCAGATCTCATTAATGGTGACTTAAATTGGATGACATCCTTTGGGCTATTTATAGCATCGAATTGTGTGTCATTTTGGGACACAAACTCGGTAAGTTGTTTTTGACATTTTGGCAGAGTAGGTTTTAGGTTTCTTGGTGTTTTTCCCAAATTCTCATTTTGACTTGATTTTGTGTCCGCCTCCAATTATTGTAATTTTGAGGTCTTAAAGTTTGTATTGACATTATGATCAATTATTTGATAGTGTGGTGGTGCTTGGAGGCATTTCAAAAGTGAAGACCTCTTGTGTTGTGGATTCGGAGCGCGCGTAATCGGCTTTGAGGTAGGCTTCGGTCTACTTTCTTTATTAGGCTTTTTACATACTGTTTTGTATGAATTGTATGTGATCTATGAATGTATTGCCAAGTATTAGCCTTCCTTTTGTTAGTCTCTCCTTTCTTGATTCCTCTGGGAGCGTTGTGCTTGTTGTTTGTGGTAGGATCTTTAGTTTAGGTTTGTACCCTAGATTGTATTATGCCTTAACATGTTTATCCATATTAGGATTGATACTTGTGGCCTTAATCTAGGGTTGAGCCTTTGATGACTTAGATATGTTTTATAAAAAATGAGTCCATTTTTTGGACTCATCATCATCCAGGATGAAGGTTCGCTTGGGGACCAACAATGGTTCTCGAGTGCCGGCCACGTCCAGGTTGTAGGCTAGGGTCGTGATATATTTTGTATCAGAGCACATTGTTCAAGTTTCCTAGGGTGTCTATCAAGCCGTGTCAAGTAGGATCTTATTATGATTGTGAGGGTCCCACTTCTATAAATTATGGACTACAAACATTTAAGAAAAGTTTTCCTTCTTTCATACTCTTAATCTTGCAATAGGGCTAAGTCATAGAGATTTATTCATACTCATGTGTTTCTCAGATTCATTCAACTACCCCTCATACTAGAGGTGGTTGAACAGAAAAGTCAGTCCTTTATCGATGAGTTGTTCTTAGAAAAAATTATG
The DNA here is from genome assembly GCA_029582685.1 of Solanum piurae. Classification (NCBI taxonomy): domain Eukaryota; kingdom Viridiplantae; phylum Streptophyta; class Magnoliopsida; order Solanales; family Solanaceae; genus Solanum; species Solanum piurae. Next base: position 9,756 of record JAJOOO010024878.1, on the reverse strand, counting down.
AGGAAGTCATGTAACACTAGTGGGGCTTGACAGAAGCCCATGAGTGAGTTAAGTGTTGAGTTTCATAGGAATTCCCTCATAATCATATGAATCATGCGTTTGAGCTAAAAGCTAGTTGTACACTCTTCTCTAAACCTTATTCAGATGAGATCCATATGAAGAAGTATGTGTAGAGCTTGGGTAATATTTTCACCCAAAAAGGTAGCTTGAGTTACAACATCACGAGCAGTAGTAGTGAAAAAACCCTGAGTTAGAGGAAAGTATATAGAGGTTTAGTAATCCAAGAAAGAGATATAGTGAAGAGGCAAGTTATGTTATTATAGTCATGCACCTAGTAAGTTATTGATGAGGAGTTTTCCCTTATGGGTAGACAAAGAAGTGATAAGTTGTGAAGATCTCATGATAGGAGGTAGAGTAAGAGTTGCTAGTCAAGATGAGATAGAGTATATCTTTTTAACCATAATAGAGTTTATGCTGATGTGCCATCGTGTTAGAGGAGGCTAAATATATGTGTTGAATAGAAGCACAAAGTATTCATAAAGTGATAGATCTAAGCTAGGCTTGATTTGTTTAAGAGGGTCATGATGTTCAGAAGGTTATAGAACTTGTCAAGTAATAAGGTATAGTATAGTAGGCGATCAATTATATTGATATCCGGGTTTAGTAATGAACATTAAGCTCAAATTTGAGATGAGTGTCATGATCTAGAGAATGGCAACATGAGGGTAATGATATTAGTCTTGATAATTGATGTGGTAGACTTGACATAGAGTAGGTGAGGAATTGAGATATTAGCTGCAATAAATATGAGTGGTACAAGTGAGAGACCCTAACCTTTAGATAAAGGCAGTGAAGTGTGGTTAAGTCACAAGAGTAGCAAGAGCATTAAGAGGTGTACCAAGAGGGTATGTAATCATAAGAGGTTAAGAGAAACACCTTAGAAAGAGGTCTTTCTACCTGCTTATGGATAGTTCGGTAGTCCAGAGATAAACTTCTCCCGAGTGTTAGAGTAAAAGAGGATGCAGACCAGTTTAGAGATTATGGAATAGGTCTATAGCTTTCAAGTGTCAACTTTAGACCTAAGGGGGAGAGTACGAGATGAGAAATCAAGTCAAGTGTTTGAGATTAATATAGTAATGAGTTCCAAAGAGTATGGGAGATATCCTTTCGTAGGTCGTTTTAGTAATGGAGTGATGTTAGAAAGAGGAGGTTGATGTTCTTATCGTGATAGTGATGGTGTGATAATTATATCCAAGTTATGAATGAGGAGGAAAAGGAGAATGAGGTTTTACTATGAGAAATAGTTAAATGAGATCCCTTAGGTGGTTCCGAGTAGTGATGCAGAAAATATTAGTCTATATGGTAGAGATGATGAGGTTAACCCCGTTGCATACCTAGTCCAGCCGTTATTAGAGGACAAATGATCCTAAAGGGGAGATATTGTAACACCCCAGAAATTTTTGGAAATAAGACTTAAACCATCCTTTATTGTGAGTAGGATTTTACCAAGGAATTTAAAATTTCTTGAGTGTTAAGGTCACTAGATGTACCACCTTGAGTTCCAAAAAGAACTAAAGAGAATTCAATTAAGTCATGCCTAAGTTCTTTTAAGTTTTAAGTCAACTTTAAACGACCATAACTATCAGTACAAGATGATTTCGGTGGCCCATAAGATATCAAATGAAAGGTCTTGAAATGCTCTTTCCAACGCCATTGAGTTTGTTAATTTTCGAGTTCGGATGAGTGAGATATGCCCTTTTGAAGTCAGGATGTCCAGTTAAGGAAAGTAACCCGAAAATATGAGAGGTATTTTGGTCTTTTCCTTACCCAATCAGATTAGTTCATTTTTAGTAGGGTTTTAGGGGTCTAAAATGATTTGGTTCAGTTTTATAATCCTAATATACGCTGAGGCTTTTAGTTGAGAGTTCAAGAAGAGAAAAGAAGAGAAAAAGGGAGAAAATAGGAAAGGATCAAAGGGTTCTTCGAGATTCTTGAGTTTCGTTGTGGATTTTCTCCAAGGGTTTGATCCATCAGAGGTATGTAAGTTTTGATAGTTTTGTATTTGTTCAACCATATGCCAATCATGATTTACAAATTCAAATTCATCCATAAAGATTGAACGATTTATGTTCTTGAAGTTTTGTTTTCGTTATTGAAATAGGATGTGTTTGATGAGTTCTTGAGATAAATCCTTTGAAATTAAGGGTTGTTTTTTAGTATATTCTTGTGTACTTATTTTGTTTATTCAAATCTAAGTGAGTTGGGGAGAAACCATTCGATTCTAGGCAAATTAGGATAAAAAATCGAAGAAGAAAATTTGCCAGAGAGTTCTGGGGAGGGGCCGGGGAGGCGCTCCCCAGATGCGCCAGGGGGGATGGGGCGGTGCCCCAGAAGTGCGCCAAGATAGTGCCTCTGAAGTGTAGGGGCTGGCACCCGGCGCCAAGAATGCGCCAGAGTCGCCTACCCCCACTTATTTTCCATTGGTTGTCCCATTTAAGTTCCTTTAAAGTGAATCTTCACTCCCTTTAATTCTAAATACTCTAAATTAATTCAAAACACATAGAAATCATTCATAACATGAATCATAAACTTGAATTCATAATTCAAATGCAAGGTTGAGTTAAGAGTTTAGTCTTGAGAGTTCTTTCGAACATTTTGAGAAAGTCCCTTTGAGTCTTTTTGAGGAGTCTTCTACAATTTCAAATAACTTGTTTCAAGACTCGAGCAAGTGAGTATGAGAATGAGGAGAATGTATTCATGAGTCTACATTATCATTGATATCCTTCATTTTATGAATCATAACTCTTGAATTCATAATTCAAATTCAAGAGCGAGAGTTAAGAGTAGAGTTCAAGAAAGTCTTTGAGTTCAATTGTGAATCCTTTGAGATCAACAATGGATTTGAGCTATGTTTTGAGGAATTAAGTATGAGAATGAGAAGAGTCGTATACAATAGTTCCATATTTTTATATAGACCCATGAGTCGAGTCGTTCACGCCTATAAATTCCGCATGGACTCCATAAATTGAGTATCTTTGAGAGGAGTAGTATCTTCAAGTTCTAAGTCTTAAGTATTGAGTTCCTAACCCTTTTGAGATTATATTCATAATCATGGAACTATTACATGTTAGCCATGAAGTCCTTGAGTTGAGTTGTCCATGCCCATAATTCTGCATGAACCCTATTAGTTGAACATACTTGAGATGAGTAGTATCATGAAGTCCTTGAGTTGAGTTGTTCATGCCCATAATTCCGCATGAACACTCTGAGTTGACCATTCTTGAAATTAGTAGTATCATTGAAGTTCTTGAGTTCACAGTTGTTGAGCTTCGAGTATTGAATTCTATGTATAGCTATTGAAAACCTTGAATTGAGTCGTTCACATCCATAATTCGGCATGAATTCTATATTGAGAAGTCTTTTACAAATTTTTCTAAACTTGTTTTAAGACTTGATCATTTGAGTTAGAGAAAGAGTAGAGTTGAGTTCATTTTTAAAAAAATGATATATGGGAACTAAGTATTCCCAAAGAGAAATGTTTTCACATTTAAGAAGAGAGGAAACACTAATTTCCAAAAGAGTTTTTGAGCAGTTTAAGTACCATCTCTTTTGAGAGAAAGATTTTTGAATAATAACCTCAAACTACAGAAAGAGTTATGTTCTTAAACATATGAGCTAGTTACAATTTTGGAGTAGTATTGAGCACCAATATGGGGACGAGTTCAGATACCTCAAAGTCCTCATAAACCATGTAACCAACGTGGGTTGAAAGGGTCATACTTTTTAGATGATTCCTTAATGCTTTTTAGCATAGACTAGTGGATCCACTTAGTAGTAGGTTTTATACCCTGGCAAAGTATAGGACAGTTCTAGTAGCGTGGGCTAGACAATGTATCATCACATAACTCATAGTGATGGTTTTCAGTTAGAGAATCTTCGACAGAGTTATATTGTATTTTTATATACAAACAGAGTTATATTGTATTTTTACATACAAACCAAGTTATTATTGTACTCTTCAATACATTGAGTTGATATCTAGTGTTTTAATAACTTTCCATATTTTGCATCTTTTATTGTTGCTTTATCTTGAGTTAAATATCCAAAGTTGAGTATCTAGAGTTGAGTATCCAGAACCGAGTATCCAGAGTTGAGTGTCAGAGTTGAATATCCTGAGTTGAGTATCTTATTGTTGAGTTTAGCCCTATTTCTCTTAGTTGAATTGAACTATGTTTCACTGAGTTGAGTATCATACTATTGAGTTGAGCCTTATTTTCTCTGAGTTGAGTTGAACTATGTTTCTTTGAGTTAAGTTGAGTCAAGTGAGTTTAGAAGAGGTAAGTATGTTTCTTTTCCATCAGTTCAAGCTTATGTTTATGCTTTAGAACTTCCCTTACATGCTCGTATATTCCATGTACTGATGCCATTTAACATGCATCATGAAATGATGCAGATACAGGTAGCTACGGTCATCAATAGGAGCTTCGTTGATACCACTTGCAGTTTCAGTTAGCTATGATGAGCCTCCCTTCTTCCGGAGGATTCCATTTGCTTTTTAGTTTTGTCAGGATGTCGTGGATCTTGTCCTGACTTCCATCTTTTTATTTATTGTCTTATCAAAGTGGTTTATTAAAATTTATATGAAGCTCAGTTAAATTCAATACATTGGATGGACTTCCATTGTCCTCCATGTGATTATTCATGCTGAAATGAGGTCTACTGTAATAAGTGTATATCTGATTTTCTGTCATTTTGGGATTGAGGTCTAGTTCAATATTTTGGATGAAGTCATCAAATCCTATAAGGAATTCAATTGGAGGAACTAAAAAAGATATTGCACATGCTTGGGGTAAGTAAGGTTCTTGAGGTGGTTTGTTGAAGTCCATAAGGAACTCATTCGAATTTAGTACATTAGAAGGATTTTCTTGAACTTGAGAAGGTGGTTTTTGTAATGTGATTTTAGATTGGTTAACTATAGAAGAAGAAGATGCATGTTGAGCTTGTCATTTTTGTAATTTGTATTTCTGCAAAAGGAAGAAAAATATTAAAGCAATTAGGATGGAATAAAAAACTTTGATCTTCTAGTGTCTACACTTGAATATTTCATCTATCATTTTCTATGATTAGATGCTAACTAAGATTTTATATGAGTCGAAAGAAAATTTAGATACCTCTAGACGATTCTTAACCTATTTGTGATTCAATTGTGGCACATTCATATACTCCAAGATTGGTATGGTAGTGGCTACATCGACGAAAGATGAGGATTCAGAAAATTAAAAAAAACTAAATTAAGAAGAAATCATTCTTTGAAGCACATACCTTTTTCTCCTAATCTGCGGATAGCTTCATTGAATTTCTCATCAAGATTCGGTGTTTGTTTCATGCGTGAACTTTTCTCCTCTCGTCCTTCCATAATATTTTTAAATCAAGAAAATTAACAAAAAAATTATGTTGTGACTTAATCTTAATAAGTCAGAAAACACCTCTTTGTTTCAGGTTGATTTCGAGGTAGAACACTAAGTATTCCTCCTTTGAAGAGGTATAAAGTCGATGTTGATGTTTTCTTTATTACTTGTTGAATGTCCTCAGAAAGCCATGTAATCTCTTATTTATAGATGGAGCAAGTAGACAGTCCAAATGCAAATGAATTCAATTCCCTTATTTTGATTGGTTCCTATTAGCTATCAAGCAATTTTTTAGCGTTGATCCTAATAGGAAAAATTTTGACGTATTATCATATCGCTTTAACATGTGTTACGAATTTGGTCCATCAAGACAAAATTGATCATAGGCTTGAATTTAATAAAATAGATTTATTTTATTGTGCGTTCTAAATAAATCATTCAACTCACACTAACATAGATTCAATCTACATTTTGTATGAATTTAAGCTAAAAAAAATATGTGCTTACAATTATCTACTAAGAGAATTCTTAGGCCACAAAAAGGTGAAGGAACTAAACTAATGAAACTCTCAAAATACATCTCTTATCATCCAATGCTCTATATGTTTTTAGCTTTCTTTGGTTTCTTCATTTCATAGAGAAGGGAATACGTGTATGTTTCTCATTGAATATTTATGCTTGTTATTTATCTGCATTTCAGTATTCAACTAATTTTTTCCTATATAACACTTGTTAATTTATAAATTTATTAATTAAGGCCCTACGTGTGTGTGGTTTGAGCTTAAAATTATTCTTTAATTATATAGATAAATATGGTCTAAAGTTAGCCTTTTTTTGTAGTCTACTCAAACGTCATATGGTCTAACCACATAAAATGGGGGAGTTGTTCAATTATAAATGTTTATAAAAAAAGTGTGTAAATCCCCTTAAGAAAGTAAAAAAATGCACACTAAATTCATTCCATTCTTTATGTAGGTTATCCAAGATATATCATGTAGTTGATAATTACACAATTCCCCATTTTTTGTGGTTAGACTATATGTCGTTTGAATAGACTACAATAAAGGCTAACTTCAGACCAGATTTATCCATATAACTAAAGAATAATTTTGAGCTCCAACGATACACAAGTAGGGTCTTAATTAGCAAATTCATTCATTAACGAGTGTTAAATAGGAAAATACTACTACAATAAAGAAATACAGAAAAATAAAAAGCATAAATATTCTTTGACACACATACACATAAGTCTATTCCATTCTATATAAAAACAAAGAAACCAAAGAGAACAAAAAATTTAATGAGCATTGGCTGATAAGAGATGTATTTTCAGAGTTTCATTAGTTGATAATTGTAAACATATAAATTTTGTTAGGTTAAATTCATACAAAATGTCGATTGAATCCATATTAATTTGAGTTGAATGATTTATTGAGAGTTCACAATTAAATAAGTCTATTTACTAAATTCAAGCTTATGGATCCATTTTGTCTTGACGACCCAAATACATAACACGTGTTAAAGAGATGTGATAATACATCCAAATTTGGCCAATTAGGATCAACGCTAACAAATTGTTTGATGTTTTAGATGAACTAATCAAAATAAGGCAAGAGAATTCATTTACATTTGGATTGTCTACTTGCTCCAGCTATAAATAAGAGATTACATAGCTTTCTGAGGACATTCAACAAGTATTATAGAAAGTATCAAGACCGAATTTATAGCTCTTCAAAGGATGGATACTTAAAATTCTACCACAAATCAACCTGAAACAACGAGGTGTTTTATGAATTATTAAGATTAAGACACAAACATAAATTTTTTGTTCATTTGTTGATTTAAAAATCAATGGAAAGACGAGAAGAGAAAAGGCCACGTATGAAATGGACACCGAATCTTGAAGAGAAATTCAATGAAGTTATCCGCAGATTAGGAGAAAAAATTATGTGCTTCTAAGAGTGTTTTCTTCACAATATAGTGTTTTTAACTATTGAATCCTCATCTTTCTTCGATGTAGCCACTGTTATACCGATCTTGGAGTATATGAATGAGCGACAATTGAATCGCAAACAGGTTGAGAACCATCTACATGTATCTAAATGTGCTCTGGACTCATTTAAGATCCTAGTTAACATCTAATCATAGCAAATCATAGGTGAAATATTCAAGTGTAGACACTAGTATATCGACATTTGCTTAGTCTATCCTAATTGCTTTTTATCTTTTTATTTCTTCTGTATAAATATCGAGTACAAAAACGACGAGCTCAACTAGATCAACAATGCCTCTTCTTCTATAGTTAACCAATCTAATATCACATCACAAACACCACCTTCTCTAGTTCTAAGAAATCATTCAAATGAACTGGATTCGAATGAGTTCCTTATGAACTTCACCAAACCTCATCAAGAACCATACTTACCCCAAGTACGTGCAATACCTTCTTTAGTTCCACCTATTGAATTCTTTATAGGATTCGATGACTTGATCCAAACTCTTGAACTGGACCTCAATCCCAAAATGACATAAAATCAGATTGACACTTATCACATATACCTCATTTCAACATGCTTAATCACATGTAGGACAATGAAAATCCACGTAATGTATTGAACTTACGTGAGTTTCTTATAAAATTCAATGAACCACTTCAACAAGAATACTTATATCAACCCCTGAAAATACATTCTCTAGTTCCACCGAGTAATTTCTTTGGTGAGTTGAATGTCTGGAACAAAGATCTAGAACAAAACTATTTCAATGACAAATGGCTGAAAATCAAGAAGTATATTTACCTCAACCACGTGTCATTCTTTCTTTAGTTCCACCAGATGATCTATTCACAAAGTTGAAATATCCCTTGAGTAGCAGCTCAACTCAAGATAGTATCTTCACAAGGTCAGTATTAATATACAAACAATACAAATACTTAACTTATTATTAAGTTTATTAATTTGTAATATTGTATATTGTTGTCAACAGGAATTTGAATCCTTGATATACACAACTTCATTTCTAGAGCACTTCAAGGGTTTTTTATTTGCGGAGATGGAATGCAATGGATAAAGATGTTCAATAATATTTCATTGATCTATTGCTTTGCACTCTTTAGAACTCGAACAATCTTTATCTTCTAGTTTTTGAATTTTTATGTATTGAATGAAGATATATTTTTGTTTTCACTGTACTCATAAGTGTGGAATCTCCTTCTTGAATCCATTTTCATTTTCTTCTATTTCCTCATAATTAGTTTTTTTAATTAAAAATATTATTTTTAGTAAAAGTATATTGTTTTATCGGCTAGTTATGTTTCACTAATGTTTCCTCTTACATGATTAATTAGCGGTAAATATATTATTGTCTTTGAAGAATTGTCATTAATGTCCCTTTTTATAATAGTCGACTACTATACCTATCAATGTATTGCGCATATATATTAATTTATGATTATTTTTATTCCATATAACATCAAAGAGTTCCAATATATTTACAAGGAGGACTCACCAAAACTCTTGAATGGGATGTACATAGTGATCTCAACGAAGTGCCCGTTGATGATCTTGAACACCTGCATCTGCAACAAAAAAAGATGTAGGTCGAATGATATAATTAAGTACATTGAATGTACGAGTATGTAATATAGCTGAAGCAAAATGACTAAATGAAAGGACTACAATAGATATAAATATATACACAACTGAATGTAAAGAAATAAATGAGTGAAATTATTTAAACTTTACAGCTACTTCCTCATCTCTGAACTCAACATATTAAGTGATATGATAAATATACACTTTTAACTCTATTTTTGTGATTCTCTAACCGACAACCATCACTATGAGCAACATGATGATACAACGTCTCATCCATGCTGACAGAAATGTCCTATACCTTGCCAGAATATAGAACATCTCAACTAAAGATATGCTTGAAAGCAATAAGGAGTCATCTTAAAATTATGATCTTTTGGCCATATTGGCTACATGGTTTATGAGGAATGTGAGTTGTCTGAACTCATTCCCATATCTATGCTCAATACAGGTCCCAATAAATATATATATTCGCGCTCAAATGTATAAAATATACTCTTTCTGAATTTGAGGTAATTTCTCAAAATATCCTCTTCAAAGAGTTATTGCTCTAAAATATCTCTGGATACATTAGCTCATTTAGAAATCAAAAATTTTCATCTCTCAATGTAAAAAGTGATACATTGGGGAATACTTAATTCCCTTATACTCTTACTCAAATTATGTTTAAGACTCTTTTTCAAAACTCCTCTTTGCTTTCTAAGAAAATCAGTTTAAGACAAAAATGTTTGCTTTAAAAGATTCTCAAAAATTAT